>VUQR01031764.1:12472-26930 GCA_015108515.1 Hemichromis elongatus | reverse complement strand
CTACAGGGAAAAAACTATGTGCATTGTAACCAATAACTGTAGAAAAGATAGAGCACGTGACAGGAACAGGAAGTGACACTCTACCACACAGAGAGAGCCAGGTGTTGGATGTCAGGGCTCCTCCAGTTTGTATGCTTGTCCTTGGGAAAGATACTGAATTCCAAAATGTCCTTTCACATCAAGTGCTTAATTCACTCATTCATGAAAATGTTGTATGAATGAATATGACTTGATATGGCTAGTAACAAGAGCTGTAAATGCCAGTTCATTTAGGAACTATAAATGCTCAACCACAGGCTTCAGGGCCAGAGAAAACTGAAGCCAAAGAAGCTGTAGGCCACCTAACCAGCGCAGCCTACAGCTCCATAGGAAATGTAAAAGATGGGTGGGTTGAGAACTCTACTCTGTCTTCACAGAGGGAGCCAAGGCTGACGACCAAAAGCAGCTCTGAGCCAAACCCAGACTGCAGTCCGGTGGTGTTTGTGGACAGATACCTGGAGAAGCACATCACTCCATCCACCCTGAAGACCAACATCAGACAGAACCCTCTGTACTTCGATGGAAAATCAGTGATTGCGCAGAATGAGACATCACACCCTTCCTGGACTGTCAAGGACTACGACACCCAAACAAACCACAGCAATCTGGCAGAATATTTACAGGTAATTTAAGAAGAAAAACAGTTGTGGAACATTAACAAGGGACGTGAGAGGACATGCGTATATGTAAAGAAACAACTGTACATTTATGTATATATATCTATATATTTAAAAAAAAAGATTTTGACATTAAACTTTCGTGGTAGGAACCCATGAGAAGTGACACAGGAAAAATATTGAACACGATTCCTGAAATGTATTTAATACTTTGTATGGAAGCCTGTTTTGGTGACGGCATCTTGAAGATGTGTCCTGTATAGAGAAACTACTCTAATGCATTCTTCAGCAATGGAGTCCTGCGTGGTGAATGTACATGTGTCAGTTGAGTAAATAATTGTTTTCTTTGAAACAACTGTACCTGCTGATTCAAGGTCTCCACAAGTGGGCGATGGCTGTTGGAAACTCTTCTGTTAGTTATTTTTACTCCTCTGCCTGAAATCTAGTGGACAGCGCCTGGTCGTGGTTGGTTTATGGTGACATTATTCTGGATTACGGCGCCAACAGTGCTCACTGGAACCTTCATTAGCTTCTCTAACCAGCGCCATCAGTATTTGCTACAGGAAGGTTCCAGTGGAGACACCCTCGTTGCTTTTACTCATCAAAAGATGCTTCTTGATGCTTCTCACTGCTGGAGTGGCTGTAGCTCAGGAGGTAGAGCACATCTGCTAGTTGGAGGGTTGGTGGTTTATACCCTGGCTGCTTCAGTCTGCATGCCAAATATCCTTGGGCAAGATGTTCTCTAATGAGGCAAGTTGTGTAAAGTGCTTTAATTATTATTACACTTCATTTATGGAAATCTGTGGTTTGATTTCTTTGCATATGTGCATTGGATGGGGTGTTTCTGACATTTGGTGAGAATTTATTATCAGAAGCACCTTTACAAATATATTTACTTACAAAATTGCGGTTTTATTTTTACCATTTCACCCTTGGAGCTTCTTTCCAGATAGTGTCTGTGATGCTTTAGTGCTTACACTTTCAGGTGGCTTTGATTATTTGTATTTTGTAATACAACATACGTGCATTTCTCTTCACTAGTCTTCCTGACCACAGGAGGACTAAAAGTATTCCTGATGTATTCCTGAGTCACTACTACAGTACTTGTGCCCCCAAAACTCATAGTTTACCAGCAGCACTTTAAATATTAAGGAAAATTTAAAAAAGGACGCCATCAAATATCACTAAGAACAAAGGCTGAACCACCACACAGTGTTGTCTTAAAACTTTTTTGTTTCAATTACAATAAATAAGGAAAGGAACGCTTCTGGGAGAACACTATAAATAATAGACACTGTTATTAGAGTTCAGATCAGCCAAACAACAAAAATGTAGCACAGTACCGGAAAATACAGATTTTTCTTTACAAGTTTGGGTAAACTCTCGAGTTAATGGATAGAACAGACATGTAGGTAGATTAGGCTTAGTGTGCTGCTACCAAAGGTTCGCAGTGGTCACACATCAACCACAAATCTTCAACTTAGGAATCATTATTTAGCTTCGGGGATGAATTCGCTTTGCTGCTGTTTGTGTTGTTGTGTGTAGTCCATGTTGGCAGAAACCCTGAGATTCAAAGGGACCCGTGGTAGCTACTCCTGCGATCGAGGCAAATGTTGATGCAGGCACAACAGTCGGCTCTTTGTCCCTCACCTGTGCAGCACATGTCAGCACATGTCATGTGCCAGTTGCTGCCTTTACATGTACAGTATGAAAACGTCCTGTGCGTTTAAAAACAAACAATGCACTATTTTTTCCACCAGCCCATTGGCTATATTAGATTCCCTTATTCTTCCTTCCTCTCTTTCTGCCTGAGTCTGATAAAGGGAACAGTTATGTTTCATGTAATGTTTCACGTCTTTCTTTTCTTTGTAGGAAGAGGACAAGACTCCCAAAGATCTGGATTTCTGGCTCGAGGATCTCTACACACCAGGATTTGATTCTCTACTGAAGAAGAAAGAAGCAGAGCGCAGAAGAAGACTCTGTAAAATTATCTCTTCAATCATTGTGATTGTTTGTGTGCTTCTTCTTTTTATTGTACTAGCTATGGTTCTCCAGAAGATCATCTGACTTTCCATTTTTCAGTCTTTTCTGTAGCCGTCATGTGTTGTTGTTGTTATCGTGCTTTGACTGAGGAGCACAACCTATAGAGTGTTTTGTTGGATTTTTCTTTTCTTTTTCAGTTTTCTGGTTTAGCCAATTGTTTTGGTGGACATGCTTCGACTACCATCCGTGGGGGTCATGAATCCAACGCACACGCTCTAGTTACCTGCCAAGTATTTGCATAAATATCTGGCTCTGCAATGATGAAATATAATTTTTAACTTAGCTTAAAATGCACTAAAACTTTTTTTAAAGGTTTTCCTGGTTCTGCTGGAGGTCACTTCCTGTTTAAAGTGAGTTCCTTCTTCCCACCAGTGCTGATTTCCAAAACTGTACGATTCTTCTTAAACTTCTTTTTAAAGTGCAGAAGACAACATTTTTGTATTTTTGATCTCTACATGTTTTTGTAGTTTCACTTTTTCTTTAGTGTAATTTTTTGACCATTACATTTTTGATATTATCTGACGCTGGTCACATGGCCCGAAACGCTGCAACTGAATACAAATAATTAAGTAAGACCGTGTGCTGAGGATTTATTATACGTTCTTCTACAAAAAAAAAAAAAAAATCCTGTATGCACCCGTCATTGATTTAGTTTTCCTAAAATGTGTGTTCTGCTGTGACACAGTATTAAACCTCCATTAACGCCCAGCTGGATGTGGCACATGTCCCTGAGTGGACCTGGTCCCGTCGTCGCCTTCTTCTTCCTCAGAACTTAAAGCTGATTCACTGTAAGGAGCTTTATCCATTATGCATCTTATTCAGTAAACAATAAATAAAACTCAGTTACATAGAAGCATCCCATGCCTTACAAACCACAGATGCACACTACAGATGTTAATGATTTCATTTGGTTTATTTATTGCAATAAAGATGTACAAAGTACTGGTAATCATACATGTTAAAATGTTAGAAAAAGCATATCTGTGACTGTTAACAGTATCAAAACATTACTGTTTTAACCAGCTGGGCCTTACACGTTTGAGTTAAAGCAGGAGAAAACTGGTTCGAGCTGCTTGTCATCACATCGTTTTCTCCTTTGAAAGGCTACAGATACAGACTGGAGGAAAAGGACAATGTGCCGAAAGCAAAAGGAAACAAACTGGGAAAGAAAAAAAACATCAACATGCAAATCAAATCACAACCAAAACCCCAAAAATATTAAAAGAGAAAAGAAGCAAACTCTGAACTAAAATAAATACCCTTCCAACATGTTCCATGTGTATGTACGATTACGTTTATTTACATGTTAGTTTATACTTACTATAAACTTAGCAATGTCAACCACCAACAGAGGATTCAGGAGCATTTTATCATTTCTGAACACTTGAGTCCACCTCATGGAACAACACGCCGGCTATAAGAGGGACAGGGGATACGGCAAAGAATGCAAACAATTAGGAGAACTCAAATAATGCCTCGGCCGACACGTACATGTGATGTGATTAGTTGAGAGGAATGCAGTGACTTTGTCAGACAGATGTTAGCATCTATCAGGACGAACGAGGGAAACACCCAAACATCATTAGCTGGCTGGAAAACGTCGATAGGAGGTATTTATGTTTCATTTAATGTGACATGAAAAAGAACCCCTCTAAGCACTGATACATGAGTGTTGTGTTTTTTATATTATGTATGTATATATAAATATATATAAAACTGTGTATAACTATAGATAGATATAGATAGCTAGATAAGCAAATATAGTTGGTTTTTTTAATATACAGATGGTTTAACCACCGTTCTCGTTTGTAATAATGTTGTTCTGGACCAAGAAGAGAATAAGAGTGTATGCCTCACAACACAACAATGAACAGATCTCAAAGATACACTCCTTTATTTTGTTATAGTACACAATCGTGCCCCCGAATCCCCGTCGCAGCCCACACGACAAACAAACACAAAAAACAAAAACTGCAGTTTGTTTGTATTGCTTAGCCGCGAGTCCTCCAGACATCCGTTTACATTTGCTCCAATACAGAAACCTTCAGTCGTACATGTTTTACTTTCACTGTTTAAGCTGCAGTGCACAGGGACACACTCGGCTGCACCAAAGGCTCCAGACTGATACCAATACCCACGTTTTTGTCTTTTATTTTGAAAAGTAGTGTTAGCGGGATTAGAATGAACAGCGACGGCGGTGTGGATGAATTTTGGTATTTGAGGCGGTTACACAACGCAGGCCTGCCTTTGAAATGATGGACAGTGCTTTCATAGCACACACTTTCACATTACTACGAGTTATACTGGCTACATTTTGCACTCTGGTGAGCACGAGTACAGATCTGTATCATATGTTTGTACTGAATCCTTACAACAGTCCCTGCAAACATTACACACACGGATTATTAATGTAGCAATAACCCATGGGTGCTGCACGAAGGCTAAGAGCACGCCGAAGCCCACAGACCCAACGCTATTGTGCGACCTGCAGTATATGCAGTACACTGATCATACATATGACAATGGAAACCAAACGGTACGACTAGTGTAGTGTACATTCAACTAATCTAAGCACTCACATTCCTCTTTTAGATTGCATATAGTAAAGTTTAATTTGCTTCATAGTAGTTTCTCACTCATAATCACAATGAGCCAAAGTCCATGCTGTTTCATTCAAAGTAAGGAGACCACCCACAGTGATTCGTGCATCTCTGCTGTATTTAACAACACAATGCAGAGCTTTCACAATATCGTGGCTAATTTAGGGCAATGCACTCTAACTAACCGTCTATGCTAGTCCCACTCTAATCAACCGTCTATGCTCAGCTCTTTCATAACATTTGCAACCTTAAAGAAAAAGAACCAGTTACTTTCACTTTTCTGTCCATGTTTCCAATAAAACACAAAATAAGTTTAATGGATTGATTTTAGAAAGGGGGGTTGTTTTTCTCTGTCTGTGATGACACCTGTGACTTCACCACTCCCCACAGTACAACTTGTACTATTGCATATTGAAGCTAGTTATTCGATATTCTCTACAGTCACAGTAGGACGGGGAATACATGTGACCTCTACAGTAGACTACAACTGGAAATGTGTGTGTATGGCTTTGTGTGTGTGGTGCCACGGTAATAATTAGGCTAAAAGACAAGGATGTGCCCCTAGTGCACACTAAATGAAGTGAGGCTAATTGACTAATGCACATTATGACGCACATGCGCTGAGACTTCATAATGAAAAATAATTAATAATGGATGAGTATCTGCATTTCCACACAAACCCTCCAGCCGACATGGCTTAAGAGAGAGCGACAACGGGTGACACTGGTGACAGTGTAGTATAGTCCTAGCATTAAGGCAAGGTTTGAACTAGCGTGTCGAAGGGCAGGACAGTTTCCTTACAGCGAAATAACAACAGACGTGGCCACGGAAGCAGAGAACGCTGATAATCGGCAGCTACCGGGGAGGGGCTTCATCCACCTGAAAAGGCTAAAGACAAACGCAGCCTCGCGTGGTTTCTGACAGAGACTGTACGTCTACGCCCACATGCAGCCCTCCCCTACAAACCGTGTCCAAAACATCAAGGATCTTGTTGTGATGAGCATTCAACAGCTTTACAAAGGAAGACTCAAAAGTGAAAAATATAAAAATCAAAGCTTCAAATAAATATGCTGATTAAGGTCAAAACTGTAAGAGTGTTCAGACTGACACCCTTTAATAAAATTCTACTTTAATCCACCCGCACAACTAGGAAGGAAATTCAGTTAAAGTGGTCAATCTGAATAGAGATTCTAATTCTGCTTCATCCGATTCGACTGGAAGGCACATCCATAAGGCTTTAGAAGGTGTTGCAAAGCATTTTCCCAACGTAAAAAGAAACTCACAGGGTGATTATTGCTGGAGCAAACAACAACTGGTATGTATGACATCAATATATTCCACATGATGAACACATCTATATTGTGCATGCCTGCTTTAGAGCCTGAGAGAAATCAACTTGAACAAAAATGACACTTTAAAGAGGAAATCAGAAGGAACTAGAGCAACGAAAGAACAACCGACACGTCTCGGAATAAAAAGAAAGGAAGGAAAACGAGCGGGCGACTTCACAACCATCACCCACCCTAACATAACATCCCTCCATCACAAACATGTAGCACTTTTACACAAAAAAAAATAGCACTTTCATTGGATTCATACTACTCAGCACTGTTTCCATCACTGGCTTGTTTTCTGCTATCTCAGGAGTGTATGTGTTGGACCTTTAGACTGTAGCTGTGACTTAATCACCGGTTTTTCCCCTTTAAGAGTAGAAGGTGAGGACACTCTGGTGGTTGCCACGCACCAGAAGGATGGGAGGGAGGTCCTTGGACAAGGCCTCCAGCCAGGCCATGTAGAGAGCGCTGGACACGGCACCCTTCCTGGCTAATGGGAGGCTTCTGCACAGAGAAAGGCAAAGAAAGAAGAGAGACAGCAATGCACATCAGCACTGGAGCTATGACCCAAAAGGAGCAATGAGAAAAATCCCTCCAATCAGGCGCTGTTGTCTCTACATGTGTTTAAGAATATGCAGTTCACATTAATGGAAGCTCATCACTGCACATTTAGGGATTAGATGGAAGCATCACTTATTGAAGCCACACGCCCTGCGTAGACTAGTTACTCACGACCTTTATAACGTTTAGATGTTCTGTACTCATGTTCTGAGGAAAGAGTGACGGCTTAGGGCAAGCTTTACTCTTCCAATGTGGTTCATCACAGTTTGGGCTCTCGACTCTGTCAAATGTTAATCATCATTTTCAGCCCACAATCTTTAACACTAGTTATCTGTCATCTGTTATTACAGATATGTGGGATAGATTAGAGAGCAAGTGAGCAGGAAGGATTTGACCCAAAGACGAGGAACGGAGCAGCTCCGTCTCCGTGGTCCCAGCTCATCCTGAAATTGCACAGTTAAAACTCATTTCCAAATTAAGATTTATTTATTGATGTAGTTTTAATTTGCCCAAAAAGCTCAATAAATGCGACATTTTCAAACAAATGGGAATTTTCTGTCATTGATTTCACGGTCCAGGCTGAACTGTGAGCCGAGCTGCAGTCTGTACGTATCATCACTGGCCTCTGAGGCCTAGTCAACAAACTGTTTAATAGTCTGAGTAATCAAAGTGTTTATCGGAGGGAAAGCGGGATGTCTGGGAAATTTGAACCCAACATTAGCTTGCATACTGTTAGCTTATAACCAGCTGGTGTTACTCAAACACACACACACCCCACACACACCCCCACCACACCCAACCCAAGCTTACATAACAATGAGGTTGGCTGTGCTCGAGTGCTCCTTCAGCAGCTCGTTGAGTCTGATCTGACGATGGGTCTAAAGAGAAAGACAAACACAGCTTCAGGTGTCAACTTACAGATCATTTTCACTACTGCAGCACAGACCTGGAGGCAGCGGCGTCGCTCGCAGTATAAGCTACACTGAATTGCTTCCACTCTCCTTACAGAACAACTGAATGTGAACCCTGCAGGTGTGTCATTGTGGAAGGTTTAGGAATAACAGGCAGTCACATTGTCTGTGGCTGACTCAGGCATTTCATCTCATGTGATTAAAGACATGTAAATGAGCATGCAGTGAGTTCTTGTGACCTTGGCACGATATAGCTCCAGCTCGTTGTCAGTGATCCTCCATGGTTCGCTGTTCTTCAGCCTCTCAGCTGCCTCCTGCTCCATATCATCTTCTTTCAGCCGATAAGGCTCAATCATCTCCTCAAAGGCTGCCATGCTGCATCACAACAGCGTCATGGTTAATCCTCATGTCAAACAGGTAGCTACACAAAGCTTTGAGGCAACTGTGGTGATATGGCACTACACAAGTACAACCGAGATGAACTGAATTTTCAAAATCATCCCAGCAAAGAAATGAACACAGATGGATGTTTGGAATGAAACATGGCTAATGTCTGCCTGGAGACTCTTTCTTTATACTGTGCCAAATAGAGCCAACAACAGTTACCTCGAAGCACTTTAGACCCTGAGTGTGTGACATGTGTCACATTAATAACTGGGGAGGATGTTCAAAGTGTGAAGCTTAACAAAGCGGTCTTACTGCTCCTTCTTGGGCTTGGTGTTGATGTCCCCAAGAACAGTGATGTCCGAAAAGTCTATCCTGAACTTGCTCAGCAGGGTGGCCATCCTGTAACAGAAAGGGCAAACCAGGAAAGTAGGATCAGTACTATAAACAAGACAGACGCTCTGGATGGAAACAAGCCTGGGGAAGCCACAATAACCCTGAGCACTGGCTGGTAGTACAGGCTTCACGATGTGGAATTCAACCTATGACAATCATTTCCTTCAGCTCTAGCTTCAAACACTGGCTGCTGCAGAGCAGCATGTGCTATGTATGTGTTGTGGCCTCCAGCACTACGTGTTCAGGCTCTTTGTTATCATGTTAGCTCTGTGACTGTCATGTTCCCAGTGCAGGTCTTTAACTTTAACAAAGGGGTTGTATTTTGTCTTAGCCCAACCTCACGGCTTTAGTTTAGGCTCAACTCTTTAGTTCAGCTGCTCTGACAGCAGGAGGCGCAGGCAGCACTCCCAGCTTAGCGGGAGAAAGGAACAAGGGTTATGCTTTTCTGGGTTTAAAGAAACATTTCCCATTTTCACTGATCGTTTAGGAATAAAATAACCAACTTAAAGGGTGTTTGAAACAGCAGCTAAAATTTAGCTGCAGTACTCTAGTGTACATTTCACGTTATCTGTGGAGTGATGTCAGCCTTTAAATGAACAGGGTTAGTACTTCGTGTACGTTTAATGCATCTTAGCACATCTCGTACTTGGATACATGTGATATAAATGAATGTGTGAGAGCGGTGGATGAGGCAAGGATGAGATATACCTGCACTCTACTTTCTGCCACAGCATAGCATGCATGCTAGAGCACAGCTCCCGCGTCTGTAACAGTGTTCATTTTTTTTCAAATTTTTTGATGATAACTAAACAAAAACTACGATGACACTTTAGTCATCAAATAAAAATACCGGTGGTGGCCAGAGGTCCCACACAGCCTGCTGAAAAATGCAACTATGGTAAAATCCTACGTCTAGTTGTCCAAGTTGTCCCAACAAAACTTCTCTGAAAACCTCTGACCTTAAGGCCAAACTCAAACTTGAACCTAAAGGTCGAGGTCAGTGAGATTTACACTCGTCTGGATTTTCAGTAGATACACCTTTGGTATCAATTTCAAACTCCTACATTGCTTTGTTCTCATGTTACCACATTCACAAGCTCGGGTGTCCACCAACCCGGACACTGGGCGAAAGACACGAGCCACTCAGAGCTAATTACACTGTATAGACAAGTGAATGAGTTTGGAGTCATAGTAGTCCCCTGGTGCAGTAAGGCTAAACTCACACATTTGTTGTGCCCCAGGAAATGTTACTACTTTTTTTCCCCAACACACCAACTAAATGACAAAATGTCCATTGGGAGGAAGAGAAGAGCCCATCTTTGCTTTTAGGAGCACCTCTTCTTTCACACTTCCTGTACTGTGACACTCTTATAATATTTAGTTTGAGTTTATTTGGTCTTATTTATGGGACCAGGGGCCAAATGAAAGGATGCTTGGTGCCAGATTTAGCTACCAACTAATCTCCATCAGAAGTGTGCATTACAAACCTAGACTAAAACTAGAAGACTTTAGGTGCCTACATTATGTTTTAGTCAAAAGACTAAAACTGAGACTAAACCAAAATCTGCAGTCAGAAACAACAGTGGTCTGGATCACATGCATGAAGAGCACCAGCTTCTTCTGGTTCTCACCCAATATTATGAACGCTTCTATGTTTATAACAATTACATTTAAGTGTAATCAACATTATGACTAAATTTTAAATTCAGTTCATGTACTTAGCAACAATTGTCTTTAAATTTAAAATTCCAACGACCTTTTATTTCAGGTCGTTGGTTTGGTCAGTGTGCTGGTTTTGGTAGCATCGCTTTGATTTCACAGGCTGAATAAAACAGTTCATAGGGTGGCTGGTGAACACTGGTTCCTTTGTACAGCGCTGACAGGAAGACCGCAGCACTTACGCTCTGCGGTCATGATCGATCCTGTTGATCTTGCCTCCGATGAAAACGCGGATCTTACATTCCTTCCACCGCTTCTTGTTGGTAAGAAGGTAGGGGATCAGCAGCGTCAGACCTAGACGGGAAACATCAAAACTGCTCAAAATACAACTGTAGTGACACAAACATTTAAAAAGCTCACACCTTTGGACGTTCTACAGACAGGTAGTCACTGCTGCAGAAAAAAAAATCACGATCCCTTTTGCTGAAAACGGAGTTAAATTACACTCAAATAGAAAACAGCATCGAGCCCATTGGGGGGGTTTCTCACAGAAATAAAATAAACAAAACAAACAAACAAAAAAAACAAAAAACAAGGCCAGCAAAATTTGTTTGTGAACATGTTTGAGATGAGCAGTTGTTGAATCGGTACCCCATCACTTCACTCCTGCCTTTGACGTTTCAAACATACCAAACTTTGTTTCTGCTCATCCCCATGACGCCGTCTCATCATAAGCACAACTGTTATCTTCACATGTTCTTTGGGGCTGAACATCTCAGGAAAAGTCATCAGTTTCAATTCGATGCATTGACACTTAATGTGAAACTCAGAGGTGCCAGAATTGTAAAGGCCTGAGTCCTGTTAGGTGTTACTGCATGTGCTGTCAACAGCTTTTAGTGCTGATGACACTTAACGTCATAATGATGATGATGAGCCAGATGTGAAGTGACACTCATCAGCCGGTGTTCAAAGCAAGGCCCTGTTCACACAGAGGCAGGCTCTTACTTACATAGAAATGTTTGCTAAGCAACGTGTTTTCTTTAAGAACCCAAACATATGATACATTGGATGTAATTCTACTCATTACTAAATTAGTCAAGTTCAGTTTTTTTCTCCCAATGAAGCATGCTTTTTCTTTTTTAAATAAAGCTTGCAGTGAGGAGCCCGCAACAACCAGCCCGCAGGCTTCCTGGGCTATGACAGAACAGACCGAGCCCCCAAGGGCCCCCCACACCCTGAAAGGGGCCCACAGAGCCAGGGGGACCAGACAGTGCCAACAGTCACCTGGAAGGAGCCAGTTCTTGCTTAATGGACCTTTTTGCTGCTATGATGTTGTGTTTTGTCTCGTGTCGACCACAGTATTGTCAGTTGTGAGCAACCAGTGTGTGCACCTGATGGTTAGAAAATGGTTAAAATGTTGCAATTCATTCAGGTTTTTGTATTTGAAGTAGAAAAAATATTGAATGGTTGATTTGAATGCGAACACAAGTCCAGTTTTAGGCACTTATACGGGTGAAAATAACATTTGTTTTTAAACATATTGTGATATATATTGTGTATCGTGATACAGCCAAAAAAAATATTGTGATATTAGATTTTCCTCACATCACCCAGCCCTAAATGTGAGTACGTTATATGTTCAGATGATGCAGGCTAAAAAACTAAACAAGTAACAGACTGTGTCAAAACGTAGCTACCTGTCCAATATGACACTATTTTAATAACAAATAAATGGAACTTTGAGATCAAAGGTCTCACAATAAAACAACAGACAATCACCTCCGTCATCAAAGAGCCACCAGACGTCCACCGTGCCCTTGCCCTGTTTCCTCTGGAACTGTTGGCTGGCCTCTAGCAGCCTCTGGTCAGACACATTCAGAGGTACTGTTGGGCTCTTCTTGTCTGCGGGGATGCACACCACAACAAGAAGTAAAGGCAAATATCATTAATAAGGCACAATAAAACTAGTAAGTTTGTGCTTGGTAGGAGTGTAGCTCAAAGAGGACGTTTCCACATGTGTGTCAGTTTTATGTCTCAACTGATGGCTGATAACAAACAGTTACAACAACAAAGGACCTGCATGCACACAGGTTGATCGATGCCGGGGCTACGGTAGCGACCATGGTTCTGAACTATTTGAACCTGATTATTTTTAAAGTGGGGAGTTTCTGCATGCTGTGGAAGCCTCAGTTGGTCTTTTTAGCAAATTCACCAAAATGTAGGAATGAACTTTGTAAATGCTATGTCATGTAATCGTTACATTTACTGCACACAGTGTACTAAACCCCGTCCCTACTGTCAATCCAGGCCACTTACAGTAACAATGCACAGCAACATTTCCCTGAGCTACACCTTCACCTGTCATTATAAACTACTGATAAAACCCTAGCAGGCCTGGTGGTTCAAGTATTCAGCAGAATTCTGTTCATTGCTTGTAAGCACAGTGTGACATTTCATTAGAAAATAAATTGGTTTGTTTTTATTATTCAAAAGTTTGAAGTGATATAGTTGCAGAGGAAACACTGTTACTACTAAAAACCAAACAAATGGAAATGTGAAAACAGGAGATCAGGTTCCATCCTAAGAAGAAAGCTTGAGGGAAATTAGTCAGCTCCAGAATGTGGCAAGAAAAGCAGGTGAGACTGATACAGCTTGGACACACGCACACACACACGCACGCACGCACAGCTACCTACTGTAAAGACAGACTAAGTTAAAGGCACCATCATACACAGCACAGCTCTAGAGATGGCTCGCACTAGGGACCAGGAGAAAGCATGAGGACAGAGACGTGTGATATCCCAAAGCCCAGTACCTAGCAGGCCAGAAAGAAGGAGCAGAGGAAAATGGAGACAGCAGGGGGCAGACAGTATATTAGTACAAGAGGGATTCAAAATATAGTTTGAAAAACATGGAGGCAGAAATTAGGGAGCATAGCAGCACTTAAAGCATAGGAGCTCAGAAAGACACTAAGAGATCAAAATGGAAAGAAGGGGAAAGGTTTAAGTAACTAAATGAAGTGGATCTCCTGCCTTTTTTCAACAGGGGCTGAGTTGTAGCTTTGCCATCATCTTCATCATCTGGGAATTGAGACAAAGGGAGAGAAAACAAAAATTACAGTTGAGGTGAAAAGTTGGCTTCATATGCGAAGTAGCAAAATAAAGTAAAGTAGGTGAGGGGAGAGCAGAGGAAGAGCTGTAGCCTCCACAGTGGGAGATAAACACACGCTGAGCCGTGACAGTAACAAACACACTGCTCATCCTTCCCCCGACTTCCACAAAGTTCTACAATCCAACATGAACAAAGCCATCAGCAGTGAGCCCGGACCGTCTGCTTACATCGAAGGAACCTTCATGACCACAGACTACACGTGAATCCGTCCCCCTTCTCCAAACTCGCCACTCAAACTGGAAACTTCCTGCCAGGAGTGGATTAGCTCGGGATGGGAATGAAACGTGATGAGGAAGGAACCGGAAGAAACCGAATGACAGCACGGCTTCATGCTTTGGCAGCAACTCAAAGGATCAGCAAACCCAAGCAACCCTAACCACACCTGTGTGTTGGCACTTTGTGTACCTCAACAACTCCTAATCTAACACACTGTTTATCAGTCGGATAGTTTAACAATACTTTGATCAGCTCTTTATTGTGCTAGAGAACAATCTACAAAACAAAAACTACAACATTTGCTGGATTTTGTCTGCAACTTTGTGTTTTTGCTCTATACTACTACCACCACCCAATACTTACATAGTATATATTATAGTATCTAATACTTAATATATTTGTGTCAGTGAGACCCCAACACCAGTTCAAAGCACTATACTACACAGCTACAGACGGTCCAGTGTTAGAAACAATCCAAACGAATCAACAAGTGAGAACTTGGTTGTTGCGGGGGGGGGGGGGGGTTT
>VUQR01031763.1:0-15967 GCA_015108515.1 Hemichromis elongatus | reverse complement strand
ACTATCATTTTACGCCTTAGAGTTACATTAAAAGAATGTGACTCTACTTAGAGTAAAATTAACTCTGCTTTTGCAAAAAGTCTACTAACACCAAAACATTTAACACTTTTGAATTTGCTGGGTGTCTATCCAGATTGACACACAGATATTAAAATAAATTTTAGGCAACCTTTCTTGTAATTTCTTTAAGTTTTCTGGAAAAATAGTTCTCCAGACTTCTGTAAGGTCATTTCAAAGCTTTTCTTTTGATGTTGCACTTTTTGATCCATTCTTTGACAAAATGATCCAACACTATTTCAATAATGCTGTGGTCTGGGCTCTGGGGAGGCCAATCCAGGAGCAATATGTTTTTCTACCCAGATATGCTTTTACTGTATTGGCTTGAAATCACTATTATGCTTAAAAATGAAGCAATCAGATGCTTTCCAGATGTTCATAATTTCATTTTTGACCCAATCTCAAGCAGCAGTGGCTGAAATGCAACACCAAACTGTGAGCCTCTGCTGTTTTATTAGATGGCTGTATAGACACTCACTGCTGTACCTTTCTCCTGACCTTTTCTGTACACAGTGATGACAATTTGAGCCAAAAATGTCAAATATGGATTCATTGGTCCATAAATACTGTTTCCACTGATATGTTGGAATACCTTTGGGGATTTTTTCTCACGGTTTCTTTTTTTTTTTAAGAAGATCTTGACAACCATCTGTCTACTGTGACCATTTCTGTTGAGGCTTTTGCAAATATGTCTGACAAAGTTTATGTCTGTCAAACTGTGTTAGTGTTGGCATTTTTCATAGATTCACTAAGAACAGATTATTTGTTTTTGTTATAGCCCACTAGTAACAAAATGCCCCAAAATACAAGTGAAAATTGTTTTTTTGCTAAATTGTCTCTTGTGTATAGACTTGAGTTAGGTCCCATTTTTATATTTAAATGATTCAAAGGTCAGTGTTAAGTGGCTTTACAAAGAAACAAAACAATTCACTTAAAAATGGCCAGGTATACGGATTGGTAATAGGATGAAAAAGAAGCTGATGTCCAAATCAAATCTTTAGAAAGCCTGAAACTATAAGTTAAGACCACCTAAAAAACTGAAGTAGGTCCTTGAAAGTAAAATATAAATAAATGAGTGTTTGTTTAAGACTTCTGCACAGTACTGAATAGATGTGTTTTTTGGGGGGGGTGGTTTGCTGGACTGTGTGTCAGTATGTATAAGTATGTCTGCAATGGGCAAAAAAAATATAAGTACTAGTAAAATGGAAGGCAAAGTTATCTTATTGGCTGATTAATAAATGAAGAGTATTGGCTGCACATTAAACATTTAATCTATCCACACAGATATACAGACACAGCACACAGATTCCTCCACTATATGCACGACCACCAAATTAAAAATTTAGTCTCAACCGAGGGCTCCAAAATGCTCCTTCAGGTTCAAAATTACCTTTTAGATATGTTCACTACTTTTTTTGCCCACTATGTGTGGGTAAAAGCAGACCTCCATACTTCATGTGGCATTATAGTTTAGTTCACCAAGAGAACCTCCTCTTACTGGATGTGTTCTCTTTTTTGGGCCATTCTCTGTGAACCCTAGAGATGTTTGCGCAGGAAAGAAATCCCAGTAGATCAGCAGCTTCTGAAATACTCAGACTAGTCTGTCTGGCACCAACAACCAAGCCATGTTCAAAGTCAATTGATCCACCTTTTTCCCCATTCTGACGTATGGTTTGCAAATTCTCTCAACCATGTCTCAGTGGTTTGAGTTGCTGCCCAGTGATTGGCTGATTAGATAGTCCCCAGTTTAAACATAAATTTGGCTCTTTAATAAATAAAATCTCGAAATTCACAAAACACCTTTATTCTTAGTCTGAGAGCAATTCGCAGTCGTGCGGGTGACACTAGTGGAGCAGTTTTAATTAATAAATATCACACCCTGAAGGATAAGCCTGTGTTTCCTCACTGCCCTGAAGAAAGACACCATTAAATTAAACTAGCCCACAATCCACATGTCTTATCCAGTGACACAGTGGAAGATAACTACTGAATGTCGTTTTTCAGTTTTTTTGTTTTTTGTTTTGCATCCATCAAAGCTTAACATGAAAATCCATATTTTGCCTTAAAACCTTTCTTTTTGAGTTGGGATTCAATATTGATTTTGCCCAATTTGGGAAAACCCACAGCATGATGCTATTTTTTTTTAAGTTGCAATATAACTAGCAGTAGTCAAAGAGTAGTTTTCAAAATGTTGTTATCTTACAGCTATTATCAATGACTGACCACTTGGTGCCGCCCTGACTACAACACCTGCCAATAGCTGCAATCTAGTTCTTATTCCCTTTCTCCCTTTTTTTCTCCTTGTGTCATTTCTCTCGTTAATCTCGTTCATTCCAAAGTAATTCTCATTTGTATTTTGAGACCCTTTACAACAGTTATTTGTATTGATGAAATATACCTGACATGCACTTTAAACAGGCCTTGAAGGCTTTTTATGTATGAATGTGCAGCGACTGGAGTACCTAATGCTGTGCTGTACTCCCCTAGGCCAGGGGGGTTTAAGAGTTATATTTCTTTCTCTCCCTTAATTTTCCTCTCCCTCTGTCTCACTCATTTTTATTGATACTGAAACACTTAGCAGCAGGGCTGCCCACTGGCCACTGCAGCAGGAATAAGGGGAAAGTGAAAAGGGGGCACAAGCTGATTATAAGTGTGGAGACACAAAAGGATTAAGACTGAGTCTACATTCTGTTAGAAGCTTAGTTGCTTTCAAACACTTTGACACACACTCACTCCTACGTATACACACAGGTGTAACACTCTGCTCCCAGGTTAAAGGGGCCGAATGAAAAGTAAATGGATTTAATTCTTCCATCACATTACTTTGTCTCCTTCTATGTCTGCACTTTACAAATCTATCCCTTGTCTTAGACCTTAGTTTTCTCTTCTTCGTAATTTTAAATTCCTCATGCCCTTCATTTCCTCACTTGTCTTACACGCCCTGCATCTCTCTCTTCTGGTGATTCACTGCCTTGTCTCAGTCCAATTTTCCCATCCCTGAATTGGATAAGCAGTTAAGAAAAGGGATACACTCTGTTTTTCATTACTTCACATTACAGAGCCATTCAGATCAGCACCCTAAAGGATTATGCAGGATTATGTGTGTATTTTTGTGTTGGTATTATAGCATTGGTATTCATTTTTTAGTGTGTATTTTATTTTACTGCAATATTAGAGTCAGGAATAGTGATTCTTAGCTCAATAAGTTCAATTTATATATAGCTATATATATAAATATACATCAGGGCTCTAGAGTGCGACCAAATTGGTCACAAATGTGACCAAATTTTTCAGTGGTGCCACTAAAAAAAATCCTTGGTCGCACCGGTGCGACCAACTGTTTGAGTAAAAAAAAAAAAAAAAAACTCTCTGCAACTCTGAAAGTTTCCATGTGGTCAACAACAAAAAAAAAAATTAGGCGCACCAGTGCAACCATGGCAAAAAGTTAGTCTAGAGCCCTGTATATATACATCTGTCCATGATGACATCTGGACAGATGCATAAAAGTGCAAGAAAATAACAAAAATGCCATGAGACATGTAAGAAAGCACACTGAAGAGCCAGATGAAAGCCAAGAAAAAATGAAAATGTGAAAAAACAAGTTACATGTGTGAAGCATGACAGCTCTAAATAAGACCTGAAAATCATGTCAGACTATAAAAAAGGATGTTGTCAGTTCTATATTGTTGGATAAAAACGTTTAAATGGAGACCTAACCAGTTTCACATATCAAAGTCAAATTTGTCATTTCACTTGATGCTATAGATGGCAATTGTTATTTTATTCATAGCAGCTGTTTGTTTGTTTTTTGTTTTTGTTTTTTTTTAAATAATACATAATACTTCAATATAGGTGCAATCTTGTTAAAGACAGAAAACAATCTTCCCCAATAGAATTAAAAACACCTGTGTTTGATTACTTTCTCCATGTCAAAACAGCTACTTAAAAAAATGCTGTTTGGAAGCATGTGCTTTTGATTCTCTAGCAGTAAGAACTACATTTGTTAGGTAGGTGTCAGCTTATCATTGACGTGTCCAGTTCGCAGATCAGGCTTCTTGGACTTCAGAGAGATACGAACCAAAAGAATACCTGTGCAAAACTGAGAACAGCATGGGGCTGTCGTGGACTTTTACAGCACTCTGAAAACTTTCCAGAGCTCCAGAATCCTGCAGACTTTGCTTGAGGGAATAACTCACAATTTGTCACACTGTAAAGTTAAGAGGGGACGACATGCCTCTAAGCAGACAGATTTGTATTGTTCGAAAGTAGACAAATAAAAGGTTCTTTCATCCATTTGTTCAGACAAAATTTAATATTTTACTTGATACCAGGTATCTATATTTGCATCTCTTATAAATGCAAATATATACACTATGCACACGGTGTATTAAAAATAGCAAGCGTGAGATAAATGCTTCATTAACACTAATTTCTACCCCTACTCAGTTTAATGTTTAACTCAGATTTCCTTGAGTGTAAAGGCTGATAAAATTAAACAATCTGGACAAAAGGGGAAAAAATTTAAATCCAAATTTATGAGTAGCATATTGTTAATTTGGGGAAAAAATCTTTTATGCTTTGTCTTTTAGTAAAGTCCATCACATAAAGTATAACAAGCACTAACTGATGAGTCAATTTTTGTGATAATTTTTCTAATGTTTCACTAAAGTTCTTCTTCTGTGCTTCTACTGGATGGGATCTGAATAATAACGACCAAATCCTTTTATGCACTGTATTTTTGTCTACACAGTCATTAACTTGTTTTCATCATAATTGTGAAATGAAAAACGTTAACGTTATGTGTTACGCCCCACTGTTTATCTAAATTAGATGAGGCCGAGTCGTAGGCGAGAGCACAATAGCAAAAACTGCTAAGCTTGGAGTAACAAATGTGTAAAACTATCAAATGTAAATCATTATTGTTAAAAAATTACATTGCAGTCTCAATATAAAACCAATGCATCAAATCCATGTGTACACATAAACACCTAATGGTCTTGATTCATTCCCCTTCACCAGCAGGCGACTGTGTTTATGTATTGATTAATATGGCTCCTACAGTAATAAACTTCAGGGAATAACTCAGCATGATACCCTTTGGTCAAACTCAAGCTGTGAATATTTCTTTTATTTTCATCTTTTTCTTTATATATTTATACTGATTAATAGATGTGCTGCTATGAAATACCCTAGGCACACACTTATCATCAATGAAAGTGCTGCCCCATTTGTGTGTCTGTGTGATTGATGAGTGTGTGTGTATTTTATCTGTGTATTTAAGCTGAACACTTTAACGGTCAAAATGAATGTGTACTCATTAACCCCACACAATACTGAGTCTATTGATATGGCAACAGTATCACAAAGGGTTTTAGCAGGTCATGAATACTCTTATGAGGTTAGAACATAAAAAAAACAAATACCCAGTCTACTGGTGGCGCTACAAAAGGAAAAAGAAAACAAACAAACAAACAAAAAACCCAAAACACAAAGCAAAACATTGTGCTAGAGAAAATATTAAGCAGTATTTGTTTAAGTGGAATTTATGAAGCACTAATTCAGCTATGGTGTTTTTAGTATCCATTAAAGCAAAACAAACAAACAAAAAATACTGAAGTGAAGCTGAGCATTTATTTATTTAGTTGTTCTTGTATTTCACACCGACTGTTCTGACTCACTACCCACAGTGGAATTTCATAATTTCCTTTACAGTAATTAAAGTACACATAGTACACATTTAATATTTTTTTATTTTTTTTAAACATAATGAAGGAATTGCGAAAGAGTGTCAGATTAAAAAAAAAAAGTTTAAGTTTAAAGTCAAAAATCTATTTTGAGAAAAATATGTGGAGATTATATATAAACAAATGCGACAGTTTATCTTGAAACAATAATAGTCTCTACAAAATGCCTTGTTTAGATGAGTTGGATGAGTGAAACAAACTGATCAGCTGTTTTCTAATACAATATACATCCTCTTTATTGCACGAGGGTGTAACCGCTGAAAACCTTGCATCCATCCATTAGCAGACATTTCATTTTGTGCAAATCCCCTTTTCCAAGTTTGCGTGTTTTTCCATCTAACCAGATGTAGCTTCCTTCACCATCTTTTGAACTCCTTATACTTATCACCACGCTGCTTTTATGTGCTGAAAGAGAAATCGTTTCTTTTTTGTCACCAAAACCAATTCTGAAGTGCGATTTCACTAACTCAGAGGGTATATCAACGTCGCAGTTTTTCTTTGAAACAACAAGTGTAATCTCCAGATGTTGACTTTTTTCTCAAAAAAGAATCACGGCTTTATTCTCAAAACTTTGACTTTATTCTTAAAATGATAGATAAAATGGCCCAAAGACTTTATAGTATGGAATAAAAGCATAAAACCAACTAAATTCTTGTGACTAATAGCTAAAAAAGCAGAAACTGCTGTAACTTAGAAACTATTACAGTTCTTAGATTCAAAGCGCCTCATTTTCGGGTATGTACTTGTCTGGTTTAATGGCAAATGAATGTTAAATGTTGCTACATCTTGACAGTTCCCACAGAAATATTTCTGTTTCAACCTTTAACAGGTGGAACAAAAAAGATGTAGCTTTCCCATAGCCCCTTAAATATAGCCATTATTCATTCATGGCTAATGGAGGCAGATTATTTATTGAGAAAAGAAAGGCAGCATCTAAAAGAGAGCGAGAGGGGAAGGTGGTGGGGCTGGAACACACAGGATTCAGCACTGTGTTTACGACAAGCCACTTCAACTGATAATTATAAGATATCCAGGTGAAAGCAAGCTGAAAATGGTTGCTTCACTCAGACAAAAATAGTGAGATATCACACGGTCATGAGGCATGGTGTAATTAGGCTTAAGAATGTTTTATTTATTAGTTTTCTTGCTTTTACTTCCCGTCTCTTCTTTTTTAAATTGTAGAACATCTGCAATGTTCCAAACGTAGTGATATCTTTAAAATGTCAACTCATCTTAGCCATTATAAAGTCCTTTTTTCAGGTGTCAGAAACTTAATTGCATTCTAAATGAAGGTGCTGAGGCAGTATGACTTGCATAAAAAGGATCTTTTATTGAGGTTAATGACTATTTTGATTGCAGTCCAAAAGACCTGTCATCTGCTTAGCCAGTGCAATGATCTACTAATCTTGTCTTTAAAAAAAAAAAGGAAAAAAAAAAGAAATGATAGAAGTTATCTGAATAAGTAAATACATTTCATTTTCTATTTTCACTGCAGAAAAGAGTGGGTTCTTGCTGTATAGCCAGAAAAAAAGTCATAAAAGGGAAGTGAATAGATGGAGGGCAAAGGACATGACCTGAGATTTATCTGTTTTTTTTTTCTAACGGCCTCTAAAGTTGTTTCTTTAAACTGTGATAGTAATCTCCCATTAATCACAAGCACAAACCTTAACTCATAATTGGGTAACTCTAAGTGTAAACATTCAAGGACAGGCTGCCACGTCAAAGTCAGAGTTTGACAGAGCGAATAAATAAATAAATAAGATTATTTCCTGACTCACCAGATAGTCATGTTTTGCAAAGCTGCAGTCCTTCTCTCTTGTAATTTCTGACAATCGGGTTGTTGTGCCTGCATTGGTTTGGTGGCTTCAGTGGCCTCTGAACACGTGTGGTCATCCTGGTGTTTTGAATTTCGACAGTGTTCCAGTTATCTGTCTGCTTCTGTCAACATTTTGGAATGAGGTGCCATGTGTTGTTCTGAACTTTAACTTCAGTGTCCTTCAAAGAGACCTTAATATGTGTTATCAATAATAATTAGGCATCATGTCATCATGTATCTGGATCTTGGGTAGTTTCATAACACATGAGGTAAAGATGACAGGAGGGAGTTTCTTTTTTGCTTGCTCATCCTTGCTCTATAACCTCTCTTGAATTCCTTAAATATTTAATTTGCTGTGTTCAGTACTGCCATCCTTACCTCTGAACTTGCAGGAAAATCAACAGGATTTTCTGCAAAAGGTGTCTGTATCACAGCTCTCTAAATTAAATTCATGCAATGCTTCACTTGAGATTGCTCCTTGACATTATGAACTTTTTATTATAAGTAGAGCAAACCATTCATCCATCCACTTTCTTTCCCTTATCCAATTCAGGGTAGCAGTGGGGCTTGAGCCTATCACAGCTGTCATAGGGCAAGAAGAAGGGGTGCAACCTGGACAGGCTGCCACTTTGTTATTGGATAACACAGAGACAAATAACTATCCCCTATTTACCATTATTTAAATTGACTAACTGACCAAATATGGATGTCTTTGATTTAAATCTGAATTGCATAACGACAATGAACAAAAGAAGTGGGTGAAACATGACATAATTATGTCTGTCCCAACAAAATGTGTAACACCTTTCTTCTCCTCAACACAAGCAAAACTGTTAACTGTTCTTTCAATGTAAACCAGTAGCTGTCTTTAATAACGACCAAATCATTATCAACAACAGAATCTGCTTGTTTTTATATAATTTATTTCTATGTTTTGTTTAGAGAGAAAGAATGGTACATAGGATGTAGATACTAAACTGAAAAACACAAAAGAATGCTGTTAGAAGGGATCATGAACGCTACATGCCAGAAACATATATATATTAATCTTTGTTGCCATAACTTGTTTTCCCTTTTTTTTTGTTTGCTTTACTGTCATTCTTACATTTTGTTTCAGATAAAGATGAATGTATTTAACCCGCATGACCAAGTTACTTAGTATCCTATGATGTGAAGACTTCAGTGAATTTTACATTTGTTTCAATATGAAGTTCTTATGTGAGAATTGATTTTGATGGAATTTTTTATTGTATGGTTTTTGTTTTCCCCAAATAGCATATACAAACATGAAAGCATAAAAAAACCTTATTCATCTGTTAAATAAGGTTAATACTTTAAGTTAATATTATTATTATTATTATTATTTTTTTTAGAAACAGTCTTCTGAATTAGAAGAAATAGTATTCATTGGGGTGTTCCTGTCCAGGCCATTCCCTTCTGTCAAATAAAATTGAGTGTAAATATCACCACTTATCACAGCTCAGCATGTGTTAAATGTCATGTGATATTGGAAAAATTTGTAACTTTCTATGGTAAATAACTGCTCGTGTTTTCACCGGTACATTTATATCCTACTTTCTGCCATGTGAGCAGTACATTTTATTATGTATGGGTACTTAAATTTCTTGAACAGGCATTATGTAATGTCTTCTTAACTGTCATCATACTGTGAGATTATTGTTTTATGGCTTTAATGTGCCAGATACACACATATGCATGAGTGCATATGCCTGATAGAAGTATAGCCTCAGCTGTGAATAAACAGTTTTTAGAGAAACTTTGTAAATCTGCCACTCCTTTAAATTATATCAAATGGTACACAGCAAAGCAAAAATAGCCATAATGTGTCATGCTGACTTGCAGTGATTTAGGAGCTACTCTGGGTGACTCCTATGGCTCAGGCAGTGTGATCCTTTGTTGTATCAATTATCCCTGAAGTCGCTCAAGGGGAGACTTTGATATATGGCATATTACATAATGATTCCCTAGTTGGTCCTGTGTAGCTCCTGTTGCTTTATGTCAGTGTTTGTTTGTGTGTGTATAGATTTGTGCTTCATTTGTAGTAAAAGAAGTGTGTTCCATGTCAGTTTTGTTACCTACTGCCACGCTTATTTATTACCAAAACTGGAAACTGGCATATTTGACATGAAATGTTTATACACAGTGCCAAAGGGCTATATTGGTATTACTGTCACAATGAAACTGTTTTGCAAACAGTCTTGGATGAATGTGTCTACAAGAGAAGATGCAAAATGACTGAATATACCGAGTGAATCATGAATCCAAGATACGGGTTTCCTGACTTACTAGCTTGGCCCAAATTGCATTTTGCACAAAAAGAAAATTGATGTCACTTTTGGAGAGCGGCAAAGGCTTTCATGTTAAACAGGCATAAATGATTAGCCTAATAGAGTTCAAATGTAAAGTGAAGAAAAAAGGCATGCTATGGTGTGGGAGTGGGGTCATTAGGGACATGTTATTTTAAAATTCAGAGTAAGTGCTAGAGCTGCAGGGTTTGCTGCAGATGAAGGCTCAGAACACTGGAAACGTGGTGCACAGACTAATTTTGTCACAGACCCCCGGTGTCATTTTTTTAACACCTTCAGCTTCTGCTCGATCAACATCACTCCACTTCCACAATAGTCATTTTCTACACAAAAACGATCAAAATTTAAGCCTACCCAAACCCAAAAGTTTATTTAAAATGATAACTTTACCATATGTAACCACAGATACGGTTAAAAAGTAAAAGATTCAAACCATGTTTTTTATGGCTTTATCACCTGCCTTGATATCACCTGCACAGAGACTACAAGCCCATTATCATCAATGGAGCTCCAGTGGAGAGGGTACTGTCCTTCAACTATCTCGGTGTCCACATCTCCTCAGACCTGACGTAGTCTGCCCACATTCTGGCCCAGTACAAAAAGGCTAGGCAGCGCCTGTATCACCTCCGACAACTGAGAAAGTTCAGGGTCTTGCTAGCGATCCTCAGGACTTTCTATGCAGGTGCTGTGGAGAGCATCCTCACATAGAACATCACATCCTAGTATGGGAACAGCTGTATTAAGGACCAAAAAGCTATCCACACAGCAGAACGCTGCTTACAGGATTGCTGGTTGCCAGGTCAGAAACATGAAATATATTGACTATTGCAGGAGTCAGTTCCTAAATATACCGTGAGACACTAGAGAAAAATACAGTCCTGATCAAATGTTTAAGGTCAGTTGAAAAATGGCAAAAAAAAAAAGTGATTAACAATAACAGTAGAGCTACTCATTAGTGAGTTCATGTTTGGAGTCTTGATTTCTGTTATGGTGTTTTTTTGGAGGTGTGGTCCTAAACTTTTGATCAGCTGCAAAACAGCTTGTTTCAGTTTAAGTGTTTTTTTCAATAAATTGCATGCCAAAAAACTGTTTTGTCTAACTCGCATTTCTTCTCGTTGCATGTTGAAGCTCTACTTGGAACCTTGTTAAGATCCAACAATGCAAAATATATGTATATTTTTTTGGCATTTCTTAAGTGGTCTTAAAGTGATTGGGAATGTACTTACAGAAATAAAACATGAAGTGAGAAAAAAAGAGGTAAATGCAGACAGAATTTCCACAGGAAGATGAGACAGTAAAACAACAGGAATATGTCAGTGAAGGTTCTCAGTCAACCAGGTAATCCTAAGGAACTTGAAAAGAAGAAGTTTCACCTCTCATTCCGGAAGCTTCTTCAGTTCTAAGAGCAAATGGTCACAAGTCCCAGATTTTAAGCTTGGGGTGTGTTCCCCAAGAGGGTAATGGATTCCCTAAACACACAAGCTAAGGTGTTAAAATGGTTGTGGGTCACAATCAGCCAAGGTTTTGGGTGAACCAACTGTGAAACCCTGGGTGTTACTGTTCAGCTGACTCCTTAGGACTTGCCTGACCCTCTGCAGGTACTTGGTGGTTGCAGCTTTCCTAGCGGCCTCTTCATGGTTCCCATTTGCCTGTGGGATCCCCAGGTACTTGTAGCTGTCCTATATGTCTGCAATGTTGCCTTCTGGTAGTTTGATCCCCTCAGTTATGACTACCTTCCCTCTCTTCGTTATCATCTGACTACATTTCTCCAGTCCGAATGACATTCCAATGTCATTGCTGCATATCCTGGTTGTGTGATTGATTCAGTGAATCTAGTCTCATTCTTGGCATACAGCTTGATGTCATCCATGTACAGGAGGTTGCTGACAACTGCTCTATTCCATAGTTGGTATCCGTAGCCAGTCTTGTTAATGATCTCACTGAGGGGGTTCAGGCCTATGCAGAACAGCAGGTGCGGCAGAGCATCTCCTTGGTAGATCAGCACTTGATGGTGACTTGTGCTATGGGCTTGAAGTTGGCCTCTATAGTTCCCCATTAAGTTCCCGATGAAGGCTCTTAGGGTCCTGTTGGTCTTGTATAGGTCTAGGCATTACAGGATCCAGGTGTGGGGCATCGAGTCAGGGAGGTTGCGGTGGTCTGCCCTCAGATCCACTAGCCACTGAGCATTGCTCAGTTGCATCCTTCTCCAATATATTTTTCCAGTATAGCTCTGTCTCCAGCCTTGGATGTGCTTTTCTTATATTGTTCCTTTGCCACTGAGAGTACACCTTGTCTGTTCTCCATGGAACCATGGAACCTGGCTTCTCTCTCTCTGATGTACCTCTTCAAGCAGCTGGCCAAGGCTGTGAGTTGAGGCTTGGCATTTTTCCAAGGCCTCAGGTATGGATAGCTTGCTGTACTTCTTAGGCACCTTCTTTGTCACACCTTTCTGCAGCTCCGATAGTTGGCTAACCTCCCTCTATAATCTAGTATATCTTCTGAGGGTACATGTAGTCTTGGTAACCGTCTTCGGAGGATCCAGGTTTCAAGCTTCGCCATGATTCTGTCTTTCTGGTCAATTCCTCTCGCATTAAACAGCCCTTCTTCTATCGCACTTGGGGCTTGGTACCCAAACTCGGGTGGGGGTTACGATATCTCCCCCCTGAACTGTTGTCCTGGCTCCCCCTTGCCATAGCATGTGTGTTGTACCTCGTCAATATCTAGCTGTAGAGGCAGTCCCTTCTTCAAAATGTCAGAACACTAAGATACTATTTGTTTTGCCATCAATGTGGATGTTGGGTATCATAGATTCCATAGGTCCCTCATCCTATTTAAGCCTATTTTTTTGTATTTATTGTATGTCACATAACACACAGTCACAAACATTGACTTATGTATTGCAGTTACAAAATACAGCACACAACCAAAAACAGAAATTACTTCCAAACGGAGACATATTATAGATTAATAGTTATCCACAATAAGTTGTAGGGATATCATGCAAATGAATAGTTCCAGCTAATACTGCAATTGTACATGAACTATGTAAAAAAGAATAGCAGATGAAGCTACTTTTAAAGACATGTGTAATCTGCACATGGAGCATTATTGTGAAAATACAGCACTTGACCTACTATCTCACCTGTAAAAGAAACCGAAAGAACAATCATCATACAGTTCTAGCGCCTTAAAAAAAGTTTAAGCTTATATTTCAAACATATTGCATATTACTTCAAACAAACTAGATCCATGATGTACCCATTCTGACACATCTGACCATTTGTATTGAAATGTTTTTGTTTTGTTTTTTTGTGCTATTATGTTGGGTAATATTACATTTCTTGGAAATGAAAGAGGAAATAGAAAAGGAACACACAGCTGTTATGAGAATTTTAATTACTCTTTAATGTTGAACATTAGTGAAACACGGCATTACTAAGCTATGTGTCAGAGTCAGAAAAATATGAGCACTTGCATATGTGTATAAACCATTGTGTTGAGTTATAGCCCTTATTATGACGCCCCAAATGCCACATTGTCACCATCGAGAGTTTCCTTTTCCCACTCCGTTGATTTATAATGGAAATACAGAGTTAAACACCTAAGGACAAATTGTCAGTCTTTTGCCAGCAGCACGAACAGTTTGTAGTAGAAGGCCATAAACTGGATTTATGCTAGTAATGTTGCTGAAAGTGAGGAAGATGAAATGACACAGTGAGCGATGTCTATAATGCTACACATATGTTACCTTATTGAGCATTTTATAGCATTTTCTGACTCGTCCTGTATTGAAGAATTAATTTATGATCTGTGGGTTTTGTTTTGAGACATTTTCAAGGTTCAGGTTACTGTTCTTAGTTATATCTGTTGTCTGTTCCTGAATTTTCATTCATTCATAGCATTTTGACTTTTTACTCCTAGTTATATTTTAATATCATTTGTATTTCTACTACTTTATTATCAAGCTGTATTTTCACATCATTATAATATTACATCAGTTTGGGAGTACTTATTATCAAACTACATACATTTCCATATAATAATACTATATTATATTACTAATATAACTGGAACCATTGTTGCTACCATGATAGTTGCTACCATGATAGTACTTGGATATTAAGTGGTTATCAAATGACCACATTATTACATTCGTGTTTCTGCCTTGTTACCTTACTGTTACCGCTTTATTACCGCGCTGTAATAGAAAGTAAAACTTTTTTTAATAACTATATTTTAATATGTTGCCTGAAACAGGCTCCTCAGGTCTCTCTCTCACATCTCTCACTAGTTGTATAAATGAAGGTTAAATAAATAAAAAAAAATTCTGAAAACTGTGTGTGTGTTTGTGAGTGAGTGTGCGTGCACTTTGCCTTCATCATCTTGATCTCTCTTTGGCTACTAAGCCATGACCATAAGGGAACCATAAAAGAAAAGCATTAGATAGCGAAGGAGAAGGAAAGATGTAGTGAAAGAGAGGAAGTACTTTTTATTCAGGGTCACAGTCAGCTACTGAATGAAAAACCCTTGAGCTGTTATGGAATCATGGCTGGCAAAGGTCAACAAGCAGCAGGTCATGTCCAACGCCTTTCTTCTGTGAGTGGTGGTGTTAAGTGGTGCAAATAAAGACAAGGAATTTTTTATCTCTGACTAAGTTTCAAAGTATTATCTGCAGCCTGGAGAAACTCAAAAAAATATTAATATTTTTTGCTCAAGAACTCATTCTTTTAATTCTTAGAATTTCCAAGATAATAATCTGATTCATAAAAAAAGCAAGAATTTTTTCATTATTTATTTATTTATTTTTCTTAGAGGAATGTGTTACGAGAAAAAACTAACTGTTACTTCAATTTAATTAATTATAACTTATAACTAAAATGTAAATGGTCAATTTAATTTGCACTTAAAAGAAAAAAAATAAATAATAAATTAATTAATAAGAGGTAAAAAAATGTCTACAGACAAACTATGTCTAAAAATCTTAATTTAACCCTTGTATATAGTCTACAATGCTTTCTGGGTCAATGTTTCCCCAGAACTACTAAACAATTTACAAAAGATACCCAAAAACCTTTTCTAGACAAAACACACGGTTGCTCAAATATTATTTTCCTGTATGACTGTATTAAACTGGCTGTATTAGAGTATTAGAGAAACACCTGTGTTTCTGTGCATGTATGCAAAAAACAAGGTTTGAGCAGTGGACCCAATCAGAAATAAATGTACAGGCTTTTGCTGTGCTATTTTAAAAAATATATATTTATTAATTTTTTAGGTAAACTAATCCTACTCCAGCCTTTGGGCGGCAGCGTTAGTGAAGTTGATGAGTCATGTTGGGTAACTGACATTTCACGTTGTTACAATGTTTTTAGTTAGCAGAGTGCAGTCTGGCATTTCCACCCCCACTCCCCTCCTATTTTTTCAGTTATTTGGTTTTGTATACTGTCTGCTCAGTGCAGCTTTCATCCATGCTCAATTTGCAATCTGAGGACTGGACAACTAAAAGCAGTACTTTTGTCACGGCTGGGGCAGCAGTCGTGTGGTGTGGGAGAAAAGATCCAAATGCAGACCGTAGTAGAAGGTGCGAGTGAGTTTATTAACAGTGCGCAGGTATACAAAGGCAGGAACGAAACTAAACATTAACCTAAACTGGGAAAAACTACATACACGAGACGCGGAGGAACTCACAGAAAAGCCAAGCAGAGAGACATGGAAACTCAGATAATGCAGGGGAACACTCAGTTATGCAGACGACGCGACAAGGACCAAAAACAAACACACACAATAAATGCACGCCGGGTAACGAGGGAATCACACACAGGAGGGGAGCACAGCTGAAACTAATTCACACATGACGAGGCAATACACAAGTTAACACAGTGACGACTGACACAGACTTTCAAAGTACAACAGGAAATACAAACACAAACAACACGAAGAGGCGCAGAAGGGAGGAGCCTAAACACAAAATCCAACCCTAAAACTAATACAAAATACAGATAAACACAAGAAGGTGGAAGAGA
>VUQR01031759.1:0-22730 GCA_015108515.1 Hemichromis elongatus | reverse complement strand
TAAACCCAATCGAGATGTTTTGGGAAGAGATGGACCGCAGAGTGAAGGCAAAAGGGCCAACAAGTGCTCAGCATCTCTGGGAACTCCTTCAAGACTGTTGGAAAACCATTTCAGGTGACTACCTCATAATTCAATTCAATTCAGTTTTATTTATATAGCGCCAGATCACAACAACAGTTGCCTCAAGGCGCTTTATATTGTACAATAGGTACAATATAAAGCGTACAATACGTACGTACAATAGGTCTCAGAATCTACAATATAAATAGTCATGAAAATAAAGAAAAGCCATTAAATGTACAAACCTTTGATGGGTAGAGTATGTGATCACACTGTCTCACTTATGAAATTTAACAGATCCACATAACATAGCTCAGCAGTGGTCACTTGTCCACTGTCTTGCGTGTTTCCGCTTCAGACACTGAAGCTATCTAGAATGCACTTTTTTGAGCACAAAACGGACAGATTTCCTGCAGTAAACAGCGTAACAAGTGTAACATCTACATCTTGCCAGCAGCAGTTTTATTGCTAATCAGAACTGAGTTCAGCTTATTGGCTATATTTTCAACTGATTTATTCACAGGGTCAGAAATAGTAAGACTAGAAAAGAAAGAAAAGGGAGAGAAAGGCAATAACACATGTTTGTGTGTGGTAGCTGTAGTGTGAGGACAGGGTCGACAGGGTGTAACTAACCATGTGCATTACTGATGGAGACTTGTTGCAGTCTCCCCACTGTTGGCTTTTATTTGAGGAGTCCATTGTGGCCCAGCACTATTACCGTGGTTCCAGGAAGAGATGCTCACAAAGCCAAAGGGCTGACTTTTTTTTTTAAACCAATCGAAATATCATACGCAAAAAAGTAACTGAGGTACGGTAATGAAAATGCACCAATATGGCCATTTACTGAACTTTTGAACCAGTCGCTTACATTATGTCCGTCTGTTTCATACATATAACGTCACGAAGCCACAGATACCAATGCTCTCTCTGCCGAACAAAAAAATCAATATGTACCAGCTGAGCCCTCTGAGAAATACCGTGATCACCGGGACTTGCACTGAACCCCGTTTCCGTCGCTAGAGCTGGGAACTACCGTAGGCTGCCATGATTGGTATCAATAAAATGAAATGCAATCAGTAACATCCTCCTAAAAATTAAAGATGTATTTTCTTACCTGTTGGTCACATTCAGGACAAGATTTAGTAGCCATTTTGACCTTCTTTGTTTTATTTGCCGACATCGTCCCTTCCTCCAGCGACACGCAAACAGCTTTACGTTAACTTGAATATCTGTCAGTACATGGATGCCTTTATCCAGCAAACACCGATACAGACGTGCCACAAAACACTTTGATATCTATTTAACCAGATGACGACTCCCTATTAACGAATAGGTACACGCTTCTGTATAGGCTTCTAATAATGTAAAACCCACGAGCATGCGCACAGCTCGCCCTTCTATTGTAACGTTGCGTTCAAGTTCCTTGGGGGAAATAATAGTTGGAACATGAGACTGAAGTTAAAAAGGCATGGAAAAGTCATGCTGAAACGGGTGCACCGTCTGTCTCAGGGGTTATATTCACAGTGTGGTATGTAAATGAATAAACTTCAGTTGATCACATTCATAACCGTTATTGACACAGTTTATTCGATAGAAAAGAGGACGAACAGTGGCACACTTCCTCAGACACACGGGATTTTAACTTTAAGACACTCAGATTGATAACCTATGAACAGCCAATACACCAGCTTAGCTTCATGGGTACGAAAACTGCCTAGTAATAGTAGTAGTAATAATAATAATAATCATGATCACCAAGTACTAAACATGTCCCCTGCTTTGCTACAGTGTAGACTAAGTCATGCACAGCATACATGAATTACAGGGTTTTGTTGTTCAGATTCAGGAAGTTACTTGTTTTTCCTTCATTTTGACATGCACCACTGAGAGAGGTTTGACTACTGTGTTTTTAACTTGGTATGGTACAAAGAGTAGTGGCAGAGTAAGTGGCCAGGTAATTAAAGAGGTCATTTAGGAAGATGTTTCTCTCCAAGAACTCTTCTAATGAAGTTATCTCATCTCAACTTTATAAAGCTGTGTGTGTGTGTGTGTGTGTGGGGTGGGGGGGACCGCTTTCTTCAGTGTTATACATAACATTATATATTGTTATAGCCCATTGAGGGTTAGGGAGAGTATCATTTCTTTACAATGTCAAAGAAAACAGATATACGGCTGAAATTGCACTTCTTTGTATTAACATATGCTACGGATTAAATGTTACTTAAGAGACTGTTACGCTTTCACTTTTCGCACTCATGAGCCACATTTAGGCCAGTTTCATCTTTAGTAGAAGAATATGTTGACACAAGGACTTCTTTTATCTCTTTTCGCATAACGGTGTGAATCAAGTCTATCAGCTTTGGGGAAATAGGTGTAGTGTAGTGAGCCCAACAGGCAACTGGCTGAAGCAGATCCCAGGAACAACATCACAGATCTCTGTCCAGAAGAGCGCAGTCCCAGGAACAGCAACCTGGGAACACCTAGGCCAGTTCCCAGGCCTCTGCTAGATTGACCGAGCTTGAAGGATAAAGACAGCTCGCATAGTAAGAGCTGTGTTGAGTCTTGAATCAAAGGTTGAGCCAAAACCAAAAAAATCCATCGACCACATACAACAACACAGCATAGTCTAATCACAGTCAAGATATATTGTGTGTAAAATAAGTAAAATTCAAGTACTGTTAATGTCAATTTTATTTCAGTAGGTGACAATGATCATTACTACTTAGTCTGTATTTTTATTTATCTGATTTACAAGTGCATTTAAACACATATTTAAAAGCAAAAAAGTAACAGGTCTATGCCGACTCCAAGAAACCAACATTAATAGGCAAGAAAGAGAAATCAATAAATGCTGTGGAAAACGACTGACAATCTTCTGCACCATTGTACATTGACAAGTCAGTCAACATACAATCCTCCTTAACATGTTCATCCAAAGGGACATGATTTGTTATCAAAAAATATCACAGGGGAAAACAAAAAGAGTGTAATTAGTGAGATCCATACAGAGTGAACTAAACACTGGCCCTTTGATGCCAAGCACACTAAAGCATGCAAACACACCACAGTTTTGACCAGGTCAATCCAGTGGTGACAAGTCATGATTTTAAATGAGACACACTATATAAGGAGCCTAAGGAGAGAGAGAATGACGAGCACGATGTAGTAAAAAGAAGAACGCTGAAGTGTGACGGTCATCTGGTCTTCAGTTTGGTTTGGCACAATCTGTTTAAAGTTGCCACAAAGCCAACCTAAAGAACAGCAGAGTTATTGATTATTCATATTCAGGAAACCAGGCCGTATGCAAACCCGCTGCAAGACAACTACAACTATTAGATATTCTGTAGTCTTCATACACTCAGCTAATACATTCACTTCTCAATATGGACAGATATCAATAATTGAAGGCCCGATGACACAGTGGATGAACTATCACAGCTAGCAAGTCCATCAACAATAACATAGTGCAGGATACAGACAAACTGGCCAAATGTGGCCTTATAAAGGAATGGTAAATTAAAGACTTGCCGCACTGCACACTAAAGTTACGTGCAGTATTGCTTACACATGCAAGGATGGACAGCGAGGAGGAATGATGCAGAGACATCAACAACTAAATGAAGGACTATAAGGAGTTCCTTCAGCTCTTAACGTTTAATTCTATTCCTGGCCTTTTACACAACTTCTTTCTTCTTGTGATAGTGTGCAGTTGTCTACTCTTAACATAGTGGAACATTTAAAAGGGACTTAATATTTTCCAACCTACATTAGCTTTAAAGGACCAGGCCCTCGTAGGCAGGGCCTTCAGATTCAGGGGATTCCCTCTGCAGACGAAGATGCTCCAGTGTATTGTGGAAGTGTTTGTTAATCTGCTCCGTCTCTTCACTAGCTTCCAGGTTTGGAAGGTCTTCCCTGATCTTTTGGATCAACTGGTTTAACACCTGAACTGTCACCTGGATGGGAGGAAGACAGCACAAGAGTTCATGTTTACATTCTAATGTTATTGGGTGGACAACATTCATTCATACCAAAGTATTCATGTACACACTCTGTGGGTCAGTCATAATGTTGGAATAGATAAGAGTAACTGCTCAAATCAAAACAACAAACTAAGTTTTACACAAAGTAGACTGTAAAAAAACAAACAAAAAAACAACAACAACAAAAAACCAAACAAAAAACGACTACTTCAATTTGCTGATTGCTTAGCCTCAATCAAGCTATGACATAATGGAAGATGGAAAATGTTCAATAGCTGTACCCAAAGAGCCAAGAGACAGCCAAAATGTATATACCATTTTTTAAATGTGACCACACTAAAGTTGAGGCTTACTTCACATTTAGGTAAGTAACTTTAAAAACAACTGCACAGATTCATGAAGCTGTGAAGAGTGTGGCAGAAGTTAATTTTCAAAATTATATATACACTGGGCAACAAACTTGTGTTAAAAAAAAAAAAAACGAGTCTAAAAAGCACACCTCTGGTATCTACATATTCTGGCCTCACCAGAAGATCTTCCTCAGCAGACTAGCCAGAGGGTTTTAAGGTCACAGTCACCTCACAAAGCACCTTTTGAGGATTCAATAAACTCATTAAGAGTTAATTAATAAGAGAATAGATAATTAGGTCTATACGTTTCTGGACAATTACAGTTTTCATTTTGAATATTTAAAATCTAGTGTAGTTGTGTACAGAGTGAACATTATTAAATGGTATCATTGTCCAGACATTTATAGAGCTAATTGTTGAGTGGCTTGTTTAAGGCAAGGCAGGGTAACCAAGTTTCATACATATTGCCAATGAAGAAATTACTCTCTCTGGGCAAAATGATGAGTTACTGGTTAGCATGAACAATTCTTGTGAAGTAGTGTCCTACCGCATCGTTTTCCCTCTCATAGAAGCAGACGTATCTGTTGAGGATTTCAATGAAAAGTTGAACTTGCAGTGATGGATCCATGCACTGATTGGCAATCTTCAAGGCTTTCTTTAGACATTCCATCACCCGCTTACCATCACGGATCTAAATGTGTAAAATGAGCAGGGAGCATTTACAGAAGTGCAAAATGACTTGTGCAGAGTAGCATTAACACACTGTATAATCCTGTTAAAATGTATTGTGTCCAGTAAAACTGAACTTGCTGATCACTCTATACCATATCCATTTGATTCCATAACTAGTCTTTTGCAGCTTAATACAGCAACCATGTTAGTGTTTAGTCCTTTTCCTCTAGAACAAAGTACTAGAGCACACAGTGATGGTTCTATTTAAATTTCAGTTTTTAGACTGTCACTCATCTGCATACACAGGATTTTAGTATAACCATCCTCTATCTTCATCTACTGCATGTTAGTCCAACACACCTCTTCACCATTTTTGTCAGTGCTGCGACCTGACCAGAAGAGATGGGCACAGATGCTGACAGCTCTGCACTGGTCAGGCTTCTTCAGCAGCTTGGACGCCGCCAGTGCACACTGAGTCCTCAGGGGCTCGTGGTTTTCCTCGCTGAAGCATCGCATTCGCTCAAAAGTGCCAATGATTAGCGTGATGGCTGCCAGCTGAGCTTTGGAGTCACTGATCTCATCCTCATAGAGAGAGAATGCCTAATGTGGACGATTTATGGAGAACCAAGAGAGATGAAAATTTGAAGGTGATTGAACAACACCACGAAATAATAGACAGAGAGATCTATAGTGGTCTAATTGTTTTAAAAGACAAGAAAATAAAGTTACATTTTTGGTTATACAATACCGGTCAAAAGTTTTAGAACACCCCAATTTTTCCAGCTATTTATTGCATTTTAAGTCATTCGGGTCCAGTGAATAGCTTTAAATGGTACAAAGATGTCAAATGCCAGAGGTTTAAAAAATGGTAAGGTTAGCCAAAACTGAAAAATAATGTACATTTTAGAATTACACAAAAAGGCCATTTTCAGGGAAGACAATGTGGGTTAAAAATTTAAAGCTGTTCTGCAGCAGTGAAGGTTGATCAAGCTTTGAAAACTTGAACAAGGAGTGTTCAGCATAATCTCCAGACTTTAACCCTATCAAGCTGGTTTGGGTGAACTGGACAGATGAGCGAAAGCAAAGTGTCACACATTTATGGGAACTGCTGCAACAGATATGGGATGAGCTTTCTGAAGAATATTTGATTTCTGTTGTAGAAAGAATGCTACGGGTGTGTTCAGCTGTTATATCTGCCAAAGGTGGCTACTTTGATAAGTCAAAGGTTTAAAATACATTTTGGTCTGTAAACTTGTTTTACTTCACATGCAATGAGACATTAAACTCTATAGTTTTCCAATACCAAACTGGAAAAACTAGGGTGTTCTAAAACTTTTGACCAGGAGTGTGTAAATATGTATGTATATAACCTTTAGAAGCATGACAGAATTATTAAACATTCTACCTGTGACATGAACTCATATGCTACAGTCTCGTGGTTTTCAAAGCCGATCTCGCCTGCAGCCAGCGCCCCCTGCAGGAATAGTCGAAGAGGCAGCTCAGCAAGCTCAGCCTTAATGAGTGCACTGATTGTCTGGTGGGCAAAAGAAAAAATCTTCTGGCACTTCTTTTCCCATTTGTCATCCTAAGAGGAAAATAAATCGGTATAATTTAATAACAGGACATAAAATAAAATGCATCAGAATCAGAATACTTTCTTGATCCCTAGGGGAAATTATGTAATCATGCATTATGTGATATGTGATCAAAAATAACATTTGCTCACGGTTGAGGAGTTTTCCTTGTATCGAAAGGCAAGCTGGTAGGCAGCAAACACAAGGGGAGGCAATGTGTAGCGAATCCTTTGGTTTCCACCAGCTCCAAAGTGTTTGCGTGCTGTATTAAGAATCTGACCCAAATGAGAACAAAATTAAGTGAAAAGCACTGGATTTAACAAAAACATTCACAGAAGCAGAAACTTATTCATAAGTGTAACTCGCTGAAAATTTCCCAAGAACTGGATAAGGTGGGGACAAAGGAGAATCCTTAGCAGTAACTTAAAAGACAGAAATTGCAGGACTCTATGCAGTATATTTAATGCATAATGTGCACACTTAAAATTCTTCAGGTTAGTCTCAAATGATTGAAAGGAAGGCGACTAGAATTCTAAATGTCCCTAGTACGTTCCCTCTCATCCAAAAGGCTTCTTCAGTCCTAAAATCAAAAGGTGGAGTGAAGAAGAATCCTTTGTTGTCATTATGTGTGTGAACAAATAATTAAAGTATATTAATATATACACGCACAATCAAGAATACAAAACAACAGGTCAGATATTATGTGGAGACTCAGGAACTTGATGTTGTGCACATTCTCTACTGCCTCCCCCTGTATGAGGAGAGGAGTATGCTCTGTCTTCCTGGACCTCCTGCACTTTACAATGACCTCCTTGGTCTTTCTGGTGTTCAGGACGAGGTTGTTTTCTAAAAACCCACTGTGTCAGGTGTTGGATCTCATCATTGTTCCGATATTAGACCTAATACGCTGGTATCATACACAAACCTCCCGACTGTGTTAGTTAAGTGAATTGCAAAACAGTTGTAAACAAACAAGAGTGAATAACGCTGGGCTGAGAACGCAGCCCTGTGGCATGCCCTTGTTCAGGACCAGTGTGTCCAACTCCCCATTCTGTTGGAGACAAAATCCCTGATTCAGTGGCGCAGCGATATCGACAGACCCCGGTTACGAAGCTTCAGAGTCAGCTTATCTGGGATCAATGTTTTAAAAGCCGAGCAGAAGTCAACAAATAGCATCCTAACATAACAGTTGGGGTCGATCCGGGCCATTGTGACCACATCATTTGTTGAACATGCATGCACTACATGTTTGCAAACTGATGGCTGTGCAGACCAACAGGGATGACATCCTCAATGTGCTTCAGAATGATTCTCTCAAGGCACTTCATAATTACTGGAGTAAGGGTGGTGTAGCAGTAATCGTTGAGACAAGGGCACCAGGTATTTAAACCTTAGTGACAGGTGTCCCCTTGGATTGGTTCCTGAGGGTTGTTGGATCCACTATTTATCACATGATCAAAGGTGTGAAAAAAAATTCTTAGGTTATCACTGGGAATTAAGGTTTAGGGTTTAACCAGTGTAAGACATTTTCCCACCCATCAATGGACTTACTGAGGTCACCTGAAGTGGCTGGGAAGGATGTCAGACTGCACTGTAGGTGGCTGACACTTGCTGTCATAGGCCTTCCTCTCTAGTCAATGAAGATGGTTCACAGTGGACATAAATAATCTAATTTTAGCAAACCATATGTCTTGGTCCAAAATGTGAACATTGGTTTCCTAGAAAGAGTGACCTTTAGGTGTAGATGTATACCTGAGTGTATGCGTTTTTTCCTTTGCTACATAGCCTGACCTGTCTCCCCAATGTGATGTTTGTGTATTGTATGTACGGTCAGCAAGGTCTGTCATTTCGGTTGTGGGCAAGTGCAACTGACAAATAAAGGCCATCTCATCTCTCAGCTGATTTCATGTAGGACCAGTTGGGATAACTACAAGATCTAAGATGTTTTTTTTTTAAACATGTGTGTGTTCCTTTTCTTTCCTTTCTGCTTTAAAACTAACATTTTCTGCCTGATGTTGCAGGATTCTGATCACTCCATACTTCCAGAGGGTGGGGTGAGTGAAAGAGTAGGTGCCTGCATGTGTGTCTGCGTTGGCTTCAGCTAAACTTCAATGTTTGATCCTTCTTCAGGAGCAAAACACAGTCCAGGAATGGTAACCCATTATCCCTGATATCCTCCCTGGTGAAAATATATATACACTGTATGATGTGATCAGAGAAGGCTTCTTCTACTTCTTACTCTTAGCCCAGAACTTTACTTTCCAGTTTGAGCCCATGGCACACTGCTGCCCTTGTCTGTACCACTGTCCAGTTGCCTTGTTTTCAAGAACTAAAGACTACCACTACCTTGATGACTGAAAACGTAGAAAGACACAATGTTAACGGAAACACCTACAAGATACTGCTGATCAGGATCTTCAGAATGGAGCAGATGGATGAAACGACCCACGAGGCTCTGCTCCTCAGCAAAGTCCTCTGGGTCTGGATCATCAGTTGGTTGGTCTGGCTGGTCCTGTATCAGTGTGGATACCAAGTTCAAGATGGCGTCCACCTAGAGGAACAAAGGGTACAATATCAAACTGATAACTCTGTAACCAGAGTAGATGTTTACACAATCCTGGAAAAAAAAAACTTGAGTCATTGAGTTTAATCTTTCTATAATTGTTCATTTTCAGACCTCTGTCCTTGTTATTCTATCTATCTCTCTTTTTTGTAATAGTTATTTTTATTTATGTTTTCATTTTGTTCCTTGGCCTCATTGTTTGCTGATCTCTGCACTAACACGCAACAGTGTTTAAAGACTTGTTTGTGTGGGTATTGAGCCTTTTAGGAATAATAATGTATCTGAATCATAAAAAAGATAGGAAAAAGTTCAAATGAAATCTAAAACAAACATCTGCAGAAGCAACAATGGTTTAACAACACAAACAGCAAGGCTTGGGCTGAAACAACAGTTTGTGATGATTGTTTTACTCTGAAACACTCGTTATACTACAAATAAAGAAAAAATGAAAAATGAAAAAAGCAATACCTTTACAATGAATGACAAGCTAGTGTCAACGTATGGATTCACTGTACACAACGTTCCAAAAAATCTGCATTTTTATGGTAAAATTTCAGATTTTTGTGGAATTCAGTTTCAAAACTAAGCCTGTTCTCTTGTACCTCAACTTGTTAACATTGCACTCTATTTTTATTACCAGTGCACACTGTGTCCAGACAGGTTTGTATCTATCAAAACCACACATCCTTTCTTATTTAAGACATTGGCAGGGGGTTGTTTTGTCTGTCGCTCTGTCAGCTGATGGTTTAAATAAAAATATAACATACAGATGTTAAAGTAATAACCTGTTCCTGTGCCACAATGGTGGTGTTGTAGTCCAATGTGTTGCTCAGCACATAGCAACTCATGTTCTTGCGGGACTCATAGTCGAAGTATTCAAAGAGTGGTGGGAAGTGTTTGAGCTGCAAAACCATCAGCACATTGTTGTAGGTATCCACTGGGATCTTCAACAGCCTGGTAAGTTCCTTTGACACCGCACTGCTGGTTGCTATGCTGGAGGAGGGAAAAGAACGGAGACTGTGGACATGTGTTTCCCCTGCAGTATTAAGTAAAGGTGCCACAGGCTTATAGTCCCAAGGGACAAACCTCTCACACCCGCAGGGGTAATCAGTTATGGGCTCTTGTCAAAGATCATGATCAAGTTAGTGAAAATTATTGTGAAATTCAGAAACTGAGTAAGGGCACACATAAAAGTAAGCATATTTATGGTGAGAGATGTTTCTGTTGTGTTTGTTTTACTCCAAACATCTCAACTTTGGTGTCTGAAGGACTTTGTTCAGATGCAACTTGGCAAAATGAAGTCACACTGTCAAAGTCTTTTTAGAGAAAAGACCTTTTGTTTACTCGTAACCTCTGTTAAACTTCTATTGAACTTTGACCTTTAACATGCTTACTGAGGCCTCCAGAGTCAGAGAGGCTCTTGGGTTTTTTGCAGTTTCTCTGTCTTTGGAGTTGATTTGATGGGACATCCACTCTTGGGAAGACTGGGAGCTGTCTTGAATGTTTTCCACTTGTGAATAATCTTTCTCACTACAAAATGAAGAACTTCAGATTGTTTGGAATTGTCTTCTAGCACTTCCCAGACTAATGGGAAGCAGCAACTGCTTCTTTCATATCATTGCTGATGTTGTTGCTCCTGTCATTTCCCAAGAAATTAATGTATTATACATTACATTTTTTAAGGTAATCCATTACTTTGTCTAATTAATTAATTAGACTACTTGTTACATTGCTTTTGACTTTAGGCTACAGTCCCACATGTCAACACAAATCTCTATCTAGATGAGGAAACACATTTGATCTTTCTTTTAGATTATAACTATTAACACAAAATTAGTAGCACAAAGCAATGATGAAAACCAGCCCAAAGAAATTTAAAATCAATTGGTGATTCTACTTCAGAAACATGAACAGGTAGAAATAGAGACTGCACCCTGACCGCCTTCACCGCCTTTTCCTACCTGCAGACATTCCAGGCCTAAATCCTGGACTGGGGTCGGCATCCACACTTTAAAATCACTTTAGATTCTTTTCTAACTTAGCATTAGGATGCTGCATCACTGAAATATGTAATACGATTATTGTAACATGGTACTTTAGAGTGTGTTAATACACAGCTGATTCACTACTGACATATCTACTCCAGATCTGCAACAACTAGAGGGGCTCACACCTGCTGATGATCAGTTAATTAAGTGCAATCTTTAATTTAATTTTATTTATAAAGGGCAAATCACAACAAAAGTTGCCTCAAGGCGCTTTATACTGATGTCTGTACTGCTTTACTGACTTACCATGTTGTTAAATACTCTGCTGTAATTATTGCAGTCTGCAGCTCTTATTAAACACAACTCTAAGATATCATGATATTACATGGCTCACTCAGCAGTTCATCAAGGGACCAGAGACTTACTGTTCCAAGTTGAGCTTGTTGAAGATCTCCACTGTACTTTCCAGGACCTTGTCTACATAATCTACACGTTCAGGGTAGCATTTCATGGCCAAATTGATGAGAGAGACCTGAAGCGATACAATATCCTCTGATGGCATGTCCTGGCGAGACTGTAAGAGTAGACAACAGAAGGGAGCAGTAGTCCGATTGTTAGTTACACTTACTTCTAGTACTCTACCGAGTTTGAGAGGATCAGCTTTTAACTATGCTGTTGTCCTGTAACACAGTGACATCAAATTAGATGAATTATGATTGCTAATTTCATAAGATTCTAATATGATATTCTATCTCTGTTAGACTTTAAATATGGCTCAATAATAATATTATGTTGTTTTAATGTGCTCTGTACAGCTACAGCTTAAAACGGAGAGTTTTTGATAACACTCATATGGTTAGGGTTAGCACTCTCCCGCAAATAACTCTCATCTACTTTGAGGGAGAAAAAGTGCACAGGGCAATATGTATTGGCACAACACGACTCACTTTTCCTCTCTTTACACATAAAAATTTAGTTCACTTCCAAACAACATCTTTCAAACTAGGCCTGGGCAATATGAGAAAAATCTAAAATCTTGCTATTTTTTGGCTATATCACGATATATACTACGATATGTCTTGCATCCCAGCGCCCCCGGCACTACGGGCAAAGGAGGCGAGTTGCACTTTAAGCCTCTGTGAAGTAAAGTTTTTTATGTAAATATCAACATGTGTAGTATATCATAGAAACCTCCAAACCTCAGCTAAAAGCTCATATAAACCATTTCCATGACCACCGAACACAGCAAAAACAACAAACAACTAAAAGAGCGCAATGTACCTAAACACAAACAAGGAAGCCACAAACTCACACGAGCAAACCAAGCAAACAGCACATTGTCTAAAAGCAGAGATCGCACAGATTCCAAAACTGCAAGTTTCGTCACGCTTTAACTAAAATTTACTGAATTGACTACAAAAGAATACCACAAATATGCTCCATGTTTGATAAACATGGAATCAGAATTACATGTTCCGTTTTCCTCCTTTCGTCTCACAGCTGGGTTATTTAAACTTTTCTTTGGTGTGTGTGGAGATTTTCACATGCAATCTTTAAAATAGTCTTAATTTTGCACTGGATGACTTTTCAGCTGGCGGCATTAATTTTCTGGTTCTGCTACCTTTTGCGACACTAGTTTTCTGTCATATTTTGCAAATTGCTGCATTTTGTTTGACATCCTCCTTGTGAAATTCAAACGACAGCAATTCTGCAACTCCCACTATTGCCATATTTTCCCCCATATCTGGTAGTTAGCTCAGCAAAATGTACAGCAGAAAACTTTCCAGTTAGGGGGTATACATGATGCATTCTCTGCTTGTGGGAGGAAAAACAAACAAACAAAAATTTACAGTGAATTACATGCAGACAGCTTAATATTTCCACGGCAACCTATAGTTGATGATTACGATAAAGCCATTTTAAACCATCATACAATACATTGCCCACCCCTACTTTAAACCTTCTTGAACTTAAGGAAATGTACCTGAATGACAGTGGCCACCTGCTGAGAGAAGATGTCAAACAGTTTGATTTCAGCAGGGATCCCTGGGCCATCTTCTCGATGAGCAAACAGAGCAAGTCTGAAACAAATCAGAAACTGGCTTAAAAAAAATCTCCATAAACAGGCAGTAAATCCTTGAGCTGAGCTATTTTTCACTGCTGAAGAAGCATTACTATAAGCTAATCATCAATACTTTAAACAGGAAGAACAAAACTGCTGAAAACCTCATCTTGCAGTTCAAGGTTTAAGCTTGGGGACCAGAGTAAATCTTGATTAAAAAGGTATTGAATAAGGTAAAGTATGGCTAACTGTAACTGGTACTGTAAACGAGTGGTCAACTGGTAGGACTCAAAAAGTCTCAAAAAGCACTAAATTCCAGTTCACTCACTGGGCAGTTCTCCCAAATTCCAGGAAATAAAACCATACCTGTCAATGAGGGCAATGATGATGTTCTTGACATTTACGTGTTGATGTAGCTCAGCACAGGAACGCAGGAAAGGATTCAGTGTTTGAAGGTGGAACTCGTCTGGGAAAACCTTCGGAGACAAGAATATTTTAGTTAAGGCCTGAATGACTCTGTCTCTATGTCATATTATCCACTTATATTTGAAATAGAGATGTGCAAAGCAACCAGTATTTGTATCTGTATTTGCTGAAGGAGGAAAAGTATTTGTATTTGTGTAAAATTCAAATCAGACGTAAAAATCCAGTTTTTTGCATTACACTTCTAATTAATGTTATAGTGTAAGTATTCTTTGAACATGTAACAAGAAACGTAATTGAAACGAAAATAACAACAGCCATTGCCTCATCAACTGTTAAAACCAACAACTAAAAAAATACCATTGTGAACATTATGAATCCCACCACCACCTGTCCTTGTTGGAGGACGCTGAACAGACAGTGAAACTGACTTGCAGGGGCAGAACATGGCTATGATAATGAATTTGTGCTTGTGGGGGGGGATGCATGTGATTATGCATAACAGATGTTGACAGATGTTTGATATCTCTGCTGATTTCACTTTTTCACACATTACATATCAGTTTGGTTTTATCTGCAGCACTGAATGTAAAATGCTTCCACACAGAACTTGATCAAGTTTTTTGGCTGGTGGAGGACCAAGAGGTGGCTTAGCAGCAGCAACAGTCTTTGTTGATCAAATTAATGTGGAGAGTTTCAGCTAAGTTAATGAGTGACTGGACAACGGGAAGCTCTGCTAAGGTTAACTAGCCTATAGCCTATATCTTGCTGTCTGCAAAAAACAGAGCAACTTAAATGTACCATAAAACTACCACAAGTGCATACAATTCGACACAACTACACAAGCATTGTTTTAACCTTTTAATCCAAACTTTAACATTACTCCGTCAACAGCCTATTGTCTAAATTACCAAGCTAACAGAGCTATGTAAACGGAGCGAACATGAGAGCACTTGACTGAATACGTCAATAATGCAACGTAATTGATTAATCTCCCGATCTTCACCAAAGTTATAAACTGCCTCTGGAACCCAGTTAAGGTACAAAAAAAATCTATTCAACTAATATAGTGATGTAGTACAGTCTTTTATCGCTGTGTGGAGAAGCCTGTGTCAGTCACCTCGTTTACATGTCACTTACTCACTCATCCGGTCATACACTGTGGTCTCATAAGGAAACTTAGTTTTTTAAATCAAGTTTTTCTTGTTCCCGAATACAAATATTTTTTTAAGTATTTGTTGAAAATAACTATTCATAAAAAACACGTTATTTGTGCCTTTCCAAACACCATATTCGGGTTCGGCTCCACCCCTAGTGCTTATGTTTCCCGTTTTATTTTTAGAGTCCTTGTCTCGTATTTGTTCAAAACAAGTAAACGTAAAAAAACACGTTATTTGTGGCTTTCAGAATATCGTATTCGGGTTCGCCTCCACCCCTAATTTGAAACAACCAGGATACTACAAGACTGAAATAAAGGCCATCTGAATTTCATTGTTTTTTGATCCAGTTGTGATTCAAGCAAAAATTTTCAAACAATGTCAGGTTATTTGGAGACTGCACGGAGAGAGTCAGTGCTTTTAATACAAAAAACATGGCCAGGGGAGCAAATCTGCCTACATTTAACCAATCCCCCCCATTTTTTTCCTTTAACATGATACAGTGATTTTTTTTTTTACTAACAGTGCATGATTTCTGGTCATCCCTGCTATTTCCTCAGCCAAGTGTTATAAACTAAACTCCATACTGCATCATCCTCTTTGTTGAACTAAGGTACAGACAGCCAGTAAAGTCTGGTCTAGTGGATTTGTTGTAAATGTTTCGAGAGACCTGAGAATTTCCACATAATGTACCTGAATGATGCATTCCATAAGATACTCCTGAGCAAGTGAGTCTCTGCAGTTCACAACCTGCTCCAGGACTCCAGGAAGAACAATCTGTGGAGAGAAAAAAGGCACACAGAAAAAGCTGTTTGACTGAACAAATACCAAAAAATAAATACATCAACAGTATGTGCGCTATATGTCTTAATACATGTCAAATGTAGCAAATACTACGCTGAAGACAAAAACATTTCAATTCAATGTCAACAGAATTGCTCAAGAAATAGTGAAATTCTCTAGACAACGATATGGAATACCATATCGTTGTCACAATAGTGCTGTCCTCTTTCTAACACAACAGTGACAAATCGATTTCTGTGCTAAGACCAGTCCCCACTGTGCAGATCTAGTCTCAACAAAAACACAAAAACGTACCTGTTTGTATTTCTCCACATTGACACCCTCCAGTTGGCTGAGCCGAACTAGATTGGTGCCCACCAGAATCCTAAGTTCTTGACGCTCCTTTTCTCTCTTCTCTCGGTCTCGGCTGTGACCCTGATGCTGCATTCGAACCCACAACTTGTTCATCTCTGCGAAGTTTAGAAGGACAAAGTCGATGGAGTCATTGATGTCACCCGTCATCTCCTCTGTTCCCCTGTGGAGTAAAAGCTACAATTTAGCAACAGGGATGCATAAGTTTACAGGACTAGAGTTCTCTTTACCCTCTGGTGATTTCTAAATTTCCAGTATAAACTGTTAAAATACCAATATAAAACTATGACCAATGATGCAATTTTTTAATCCCAGCCCTGTACTTAATAATTTAATCAATTAAAAATCTGTTTTAATATCCCTGAATACAAAACTCCAGTGCTTATTTTCACAGATTACATCTAGATTACATCACTCCTAAATGTTTCGAAATTCTATAATTCTTTAGGTTTATACTTTTGAATGGTAATTATAAGACAGTGCATTTCATGTCATTTTACAGAATAACCTGAAAGCAACATAACAAGTAACATAACATATGTCTTTTTCCTAGGAGAAATTAAGTAATGTACTTTTAAGAAAAGTGTTTTGTGTAATGACTTTTTTTAACTTTACTTTTTTGGAGTAATGACCCCAACATTGATCACAACATTCACAAACATTTGGCCAATCAGCATGTAATTAATTTGCATGAATGTAATGTCTTTCATGCGCTGCTTAGGATGGTGGTGACTCTCAAAGTGGAGGCAATGAGAGTCGATAAGGAATCGAAACGATAAGTTATATCGATAATAGAATTGGAATCGCCAAATAGTTGTCAATTCCTATCCCTACTAACAATAATGATCACAGTGTATGCATGTATACCCTCTGTCCTAGTTAATAGGGCAATCTGAATGAAGGAACATCATCACACATACAGCAATAATTAACATCTATACATTTTAAAAAGCAATTATTATAAAGTCCCTTTGATCTTTATAATTATCTCCCTGTGAATGTGAAGTTACTTTCTGTTTGTTTCACTCGTCATGATCAATATATGTCACTCATAAGTAAACTCAGCTACCAAAATTTGTGTCCATGATAGAATTTTCTTTGCATCGCCACTAAATATGGATTAAAGATTCTCATAAATCATCAAAGGCCTGGTTAAAATAACTTCACAGTTCAATCATGACTTCTAAAAAGAAGTGCTTTAAAACATTACCCACGTATTAAACAGCTGGGAAAAGAGTACCCAACAAAATACAAGCATTAAAACAATACAGCACACATACAGTGATGTGCCCCCTTCCTAAATTTCCTATTTGTTTTTATATGTTTGTCATTTTCAAATGTTTCACATCATCAAATCAGTTTGAATATCAGAGAAAGATAACACACGTAAACAAAAATTACAGTTTCTAAATGAAGGTGTTTATAATTAGGAGAAAAAAAATCCAAACCTACAAGGTTCTGTGTGAAGGTTGCAAACTGTCTGCAGAGTCAATTGCTACAGAACTTCAAAATTCAAGTGGCCTCCAGATTGGCTCAAGAACAGTGCGTAGAGAACTTCATGGAATGGGTTTCCATGCCCAAGCCGCTTCATTCAAGCCTTACATCACTATGCAAAGCATCAAATGCAGTGGTGTAAAGCACGACAAAGGAGACATGTTCTCTGGATTGCCAGATTGCCTGATGGATGAGTCTGGGTTTGTCGGTTGCAAGGAGACGGTACTTTTCTGGCTGCATTATGCCAAGTGTAAAGTTTATTGGCACACTAGCACAACAAGCAAGGTCCATAAAGACATGGATGAGCAAATTTGGTGCATAAGAATTTGACCTTAACCTGATGGGCCGCCTTTGGGGTGAATTGTGAGCCAGGCCTTCTTGTCAAAATCAGTGTCTGACCTCACAAATGCTTTTCTGCAAGAATGGTTAAAAATTCCATAAAAAATTTGTGGAAAGCCTTCCCAAAAGAGTCAAGGCTTTTATAGCTGCAAACTCTATGCAGACAAGCATAGCATAGTGTAGCAAAGACACTGCAGCATCAGTTTTTTGGCAAGTCTGTTTAAACACTCCTTTGTAACCGAAATGTTGAAAAGAAAGGGGGTAGACTTAAAAGAGAGAGGACCAAAGAGAACCTAGGACAAGCGAAGCAAGGAATAGACATTCAAAAACAGAATTTGAGTGACAGTATCTGCATGCATGGTCCCAATGAGCAGCATAGAGGAGCTGCTGTGATAGTCGTGCGTGCACACAAAGGAAGAAAGCTCAGTTTACTTACTCTGACTGCTCTCCATCATCTGGCAGTATGTTCCGGGTACACTGCAACAAGTAATTTCTGAGGAAGAGGCCCCTGAGTGGGTGCTGGACACCACGGCACATCTCAACTAGGTCCTTTAGAATGTCCTTGCGAGACTGCGGGAAGGACCGAACATACACCACACCCACTGTAATTAGCAGATAACTGGGGAGACGGGAGGAAACAAAAAGACTTCATTAGGCAGACATCTGCCACAACTTCAGAGTATAAAGTAAGTATAAACGGTCAACAGTCTCACAAGCTCATAAATGTGGATTCATCGCTTTGAATTTGACAGACTTACAAACACCTACACCAATTTGACTTTGACTCACAAATGTGCAAAAGTAACTTAAACAGATAAAACCACATTTAAAATACTGGCAACCATCACCCTCCTAGTAGACACACCTATGTTATCAATTTCAAAATCCAATGTCATCTTGGATTTTCAGAAAGCCTAACTCTGACCATGAGGTCCAAATCACCAGGAATTAAACTCATCCGAGACTGATAGTAGATTCAACTATGGTATCAATTTGAAGTTCCTAGGTGACTTACTTCTTGAGTTACCGCATTCACAAACTTAGATGTTCGCACTGTCCGCCCACCCAATTACTCAACTGTGGTGACAATAATACTCCATCAGCCTGTTACAGCTGAAGGATAAAAATCCACACATCACAATAAGAACGCATATTAACATTACATTTACAGACTTGATCTGAAACATTGCCTGTGCACCCAAATGTCTAAACGTTTGGACACCGATACACAAGGACCAGCCTGCATTTGTTTGTGTATGGTCAAACAAATGCAGGCTGTGCTATGTTTCCTTTAGCATTTAATTTGTAAAGCTGAAATGTTAATGTCACCTCTCTATTGGGTAAAAGGAAGACAGTGCTGAACAGACGCCAATAATACTGCACGTTTGACAGAAGTTCAGTTAGGTTGATACTCACAGTCTGGGGATGATGTTGCCCGCATATTGGACCAGCTCATACAGATCTGCCACCTTACGTCCCTTGGCAAACTCATCAGTCAGATAAACCTCCAAGTAGTGGAGTTCATCAGAGATTGCCATATCTGAAGACATTGTTAGGGACCAGTGCACACACACCACAAATCATATACATTCAACAACACAGTTTCTTGCAGCATTTTTTAGAGTAGTGGCTTCACTTTCGATCTGCACACAGTGTGTTCAGGCACAATACTGCCAGATCACACATTAAGTCTTCTTTCAATTTTACATCACTGGCTCCATAAGCCATAAAAAATCCAACAAGTAAGCACCAGGAAATAATTCTAGAACTAAAAACGGGGATGAATTGAATAAGTGCAGTATTTCACCTATTTTCAACAGTTATTCAACTAAGACTATTTGGAAGGGATTTCCAATTACGAGCTGGTCAGAGTGTTTGCCTTTAGAAAGCAGCCAGCTCCGGACTTTGCTGAAAAACAGTTTGCGCTGCCTTCATTCAGCTCTCATTTTTTAAACAAGGTGTTGTTGTAATACAAGCATACCATCCATGCTGTTTCAGCTTCTAGCTTAATGCCTGTTTCCTCCCCAAATCAATGTCACTATGCAGTAAAATACTAGGCAGCGCTTATTCTCCGTTCCAAGTGAATATCTCCCATTTTCTTGTTGCTTCATTTGCATTCAAATATGATGAACAGCATATATTTGGTAAACAGACGCACTCTCACCAAGTTGTTCTGCGCATGAAGCTCCAGATAGAAACATTTTACAAGGTTATCTATGTTATGGGTCTTTCAGTCTCAATTAATCACTTTTTTAATGGCTTTCCATATAGATTTGCCAGGATAAATTCTAGGGCAAAGATTATCGCTTGAAGTTCTTAAATATTTGGATCCCTGACAGCATATCTGTAGGCCTGCAGAAAACACAGGTTTGGCGATTTTTATTTAGACACATTATCCTTATCGTCTTTTTTAGGTCTGGGGTTTAAAAAGATAAGAAATCATGCAGATGGGATGGGCTGTGGTAATTTGTGGCAAATCATGACAAGTAAGCAATTCAACCCCACCTCAAACATCTTAAAGTTATGAACTGTGACATATAAAGACTAGCTAGTAATATCTTTTATACAGTCAGCTCAATCAGATGAGAAATAAATGTCGGCACATGTAAAGAATACAGAGCTCATAGTAGCTCTTTGGAGAAAGCATGGAGGTCCTCAGTTCACCCAGCATGTTGGAGGCATGCTTCAAAGCATCCATCAACTTGTTTTTATCCTGCACACAACACAACAATTCAATACATTACATCTTCACATCCAAAACACATTAATGATTCAAGAAATACTTTGTGTGTAACATACTGAACAGCCTGAATAGACCTTGTATTAATCTTTGAGACATTAGTGTGAAAATACATTATAAAAATGAGCGATTAATTGATTCTCAGACAGAAGGATGGACGAAAAGAAGGATAGAAAATGCCCCTCATCTACTTACACTTAGAAATGCTGGTTCCAGAAAGCATCAACAACACTTTGTTCATTCTTTTTTTCCCAGTGTAGGAAATATAATTATTGCGGTCTCTTTAAATATCATAACAGAATTTTGAGGTTATATCGGCCATCTCTATTGATTAGTCACATTTTTTTAATTATTCGTTTTAATCAAAAAGGCTACAAAAGTTCAGGAGTATCCTTAGGAAGAACCAGTGGTTTAAAAACACATCACAATCAAGATGATAGTCCTACAAACTGAAATGCGCCTACCAGACATCGCTTCATCTGGAATGACTGGACCTTGACAGCTTGCACAGCTTCATCCAGAAGCTTCTCCTGTTCATCCTGGGGTGACTGCTGTGTTGCTGGCTGCAACAGTGGATGTAAATAAAAGTTATATCATTCCTCGAGTGATCTATGATTTTCTTCATACAACACAGCATAAAAAGCAAGAACTTAAGTTTGACTTGTCTGATGATCTGCAATGCCAAATAGAGAAAGAACAGAACAGTCAGAAGAGTTAAGCAGACTCCCAAGTTCTTTTCATGTCTAAATCTAAAACAGATCGAGTCAGATTTGTTTGCATGCTTGAAGTCATGACCGACTAGCTGGATGGCTGTATCTAATAATAAAGTTTAGTTTAAAAAAAATGACGGAATATTTTGAATATCCACCAGACCGCAGCTGCATCAGATCAAACGAAGCTAACCTGCTACAAGTGTTTGCCCAGGCTCGCCCGCACAATCTTATATGACATGTTTATGTATGTATGTGTACCCCACAGGCGTCCCGTTCGGTTACTCTGAGTCGGAGTCATGCCACAACATTCAGATGCTTACATTAAAATATGACACGGCAAAGCGGAAGACAACGCTAACAAAAGCTAACTGTACAGTCTAATTTATTTTGCGTCAGAAATGTTGATGTTTACCGCAGCCTCTGTTTGCAAATATCATAATGTATATGGGAGAACAATGGATGTTTCAGAGACAAATACAAAAATGTTGCATCTACTCGCTCGATAGCTTTACTCAGTCGGCTGCTAGTTATTAGCTTAGCTAGCTGCTGTCAAACGCTGAGCTAGGCCAAAGGACCGTTCACGTAGGTGACTTTAGATTAAATTAGGTTATACAGTCAAAATGAGTTTTCCACCGGTCAGAACTACACACAGGCAATTTTCCGAATGCACAGTTTTGCACTAAAGTTGGTATTTGGTAAAGTGCTTACCATGGTTATGGGATGTGTTTCAGATCAGTCGGGAAGGCTGGCCTGTCATGTGACCCACAAGAACGTTGCACTGACGGTCTGCACTCAGTTAGCGTCACGTCAGATCACAGGCGTGGCCGTTTCTCCACCGCTCTCACCACGTCTCACTTCCCTACGAAAGAGTATTGGGGCTACATTAAGGGAAATATATCACTGTTTATTTAGAGAAAAAAGTCGAAATTTGGAGATTACAGCTGTTGTTTCAAGTAAACTGCCACGCCCCCTATGCCCTTTACGAAATTCCTTGAGTAGATTAGTTAATCAAACTAATCTGTCTTCTTATCATCGTGTCTTGTGACATCCTATTTCCTTATTATTACATCGGTCAACTCTATGAAAACACCCCAGTATACATAAAACTGTATTATTGGAAAATTATAATGGCAAATGGACCGATTCTTGTATACCCCCACTCAAATAGCTTTATACAACATGCCACATTCAGTTTCTTCTACGCTTTTCAGTGCTTTCTAATTAACATTTACACCGATATCGACATCGGAGAACAACCTGTGGTTAGTAGTGGTTAGTCTTGTTCAAGGATACTCGGCATGCAGACTGGGGGAGATAGGGATAGAACCGGTAACCTTCCGATCAGTAGATGCCCTGCTCTACCTCCTGAGCTACAGCCACCAGCTTATGTGTAAAATAATAGTTAAATTAATATTATGCAGAAAAATGTTCCCCATCATATGGTCGCCCGCTCATCCCAG
>VUQR01031758.1:17118-57201 GCA_015108515.1 Hemichromis elongatus | reverse complement strand
AGTATTTTTACTTTACTTACTAAAGGATAACAATAATGGATTGCATTTATATAGCGCCTTTCTAGACACCCAAAGCGCTTTACAATTCCACTATTCATTCACACTCACATTCACACGTTTATCTTATGATATCCATTTATCAATGAATAAACAATAAAATAATAATATATAATTTTTATACCTGAAATGGTGATTGAACATAATGATTCTTTTTTAACATTTTTTCTTAATATTCTGTACAGGTTTTCTAATTTTTTTACTTTTTTTTTTGAGTAACGTATTCAGACAAACGTCTCTAATATTCTTACATGTACATATCTGAGATTATTTTCATAGCTTTAGATTTAGATTTCTTTGTGATTTATGCCCTACAGTCCGATGGCGAGCAAATGCACTGAATATTTTTTCGGATGTGTACAAACTTGTATATGTTCTGAATGACAATAAAGTCGCTATTCTATTCTATTCTATTGAAATTTTATGCTTTCACTTCTTGACTGGCTTAGTTAAAGGGGCAAAAACAGAGAACGAGAGGAAATCAGATTTCAATGTGAATGATAAAAATACACAAAAGGAAGAACATGTTTACACACAAACACTAAGCATTCTGGGTAAGGATGTGTAAGATTTTATCTCTGTGACACATTATATCTCAGCGTAAAGTTCTTCCAGCATCTTTCTGGTTGTGCTGTTTTCTCTGTACCATACTGTTTTATTTACTCTGCAGTTCCATCAACACTTTCTAAATCATCAATCACTCACCAGAGAAGAAATGAGCCTTGAAGCCCCTCTTGGAGACGGTGTTATCAGACTTAAACTCAATCCTCATGTTGTTCTGCTGGGAGGTGATGACCTCTGGTTTCTCTGCTCCACAAAATTTGCCGTGAAGCTTTGAGTCTGAGCTCAACCCACTGCGCACTTCCACAAAGTCATATTTACACACCTGATGGGAAACACACAGCAATGATCCCTGTTACTAAATTTATGAATGTGTGTCATTCACTTCTTTAACTATTTGATGTGTTTTTTACAGATGTATTTTAGCACGAGAGATTTTAACCAGGTATTTAATCCTGCCGAATCATTGTTAACCATGTGCACAAGCGCTCTCCTAACAAATTGCAAAAAAAAAAACCCCAAAAAACTCTTACATCATTTCCTTCGGTTTCAAACACATCAAACGCCAGGGTGATGCGATACTGAATGGGTGCCACTAGCTGCCAGACACAGTTTTTGTTGGGTGGGTATTCTTTGGGCCAGCCGGGGGTGGTGATGGAGCCATTCAGCTTGGTGATGAATCCACCACAGGCAGCTGCTGGTGGGGCAAAAACACAGATTTAAGTCGTAAAAGGAAAAAAAAATTAAAAACTAAAAAACCAAGAAAGAACAGAACCCCCCCCCCAAAAAAACAACACATAGATTACAATTTTTGAAACTGAATGTTATTTAAATAAATTATTGAAAGAATTAAACTGATGGAATTGAAGTTTTGGTACTGGAAATAGAAGAAGTCATCCTTAAATGTAACAACATTATTTACATTATTATTATTTGTTATTTTTAACAATGAGAGTAAACGTCAGTTCCTACTGCTGCTTGTGTCTGCAAACACGTTTAAGATGACGAATAAAGATCCAAGTTCTTGGGGAAGATACAACAGGGGAGCGCTGCCCCCATGTGGTAGAAACAGGAAGCTTCCCAGGAATCGTGACACAACAAGGTAAAAAATGTTATTCTAGTAACTCCTGTGAGTCCCAAATACTCAGGATTATTATCAGAGATATATCTGTAAACTTTATGTTTACATCTATCTATCTATTTATAGCACAAGGAAAAAAATTATGTGTGATTTATTTGTAATGCTAATAGAGGTGACGGCTTAGGTGCACTACAGTGTCAATCTGCCGTTTCATCTCAAAAGTGATGCATTTGATGTGGTCACCGCGAAGGCCATTTGAGTACAGTGAACTCATGGCCAAGAAAACAGTCTAAGAAGATCTGAGCATTTGTTGAAAATCTGAACCCTTGCCTGAAGTCAACTTTATTATGTTTTCTTGATTCTCCCTCTAAAATCAGTACCTGCAGTGATTATGGAATAATTATTGTTCACATGTGTGTTTACCACAGTAAGTGGGGCCTCTCTAAACATTAATATCCAAGGAAAAAATGCCACGAGGTAGACTCATAATTAATGACCTGCTCATCTAAACTATTATTATTATTCAGCTGTTGGGCTTTAGGTTTTACAGAATACAACAAGGGCTCTGCCACTGAGCTGTTTAAAGGGTCGGTTTATCCAAAAGACCAGAGCTACATATACACCAGATGCTGTGAGGCTTCAAATTTATGCATCGTTCCCCTCCAAAGCTAACAACCCAGTGTTTTAACCCATAAAACACCTCATCAACCTCAGTGCATGTTGGAATTTCCTTCTTTCTTTTCTGAATCATCAGTCACCATTTGTATAAATTTTTCACAGCAGTGAACTAGGGAAACTATATTATATTTGTATATGTATTAATGCTATACTATACTATACTATACTATACTATAATAAATAAATTATAGAATAGTGTTTAAAATAAATAGTGTTTAGTTTACAAAATGGAATTTTTATGAAGTGTTTCCATAGTGACCTGCAGAGACATACTGCAACAACACTTCAGTGGAGTCACTGATGGAAACAAAGGAATCTGCAAATTCAGTCTTTGTTTTTGCTACAGGATTGCTAAAGGATTGCTAAAGGATTTAAAGAATTTGATGTATTTTTAAAAGCTGACAAACTGAGAGCCAAGTTACTCAAAAGTAATTCCTTATTTCTTTGACAAGTGTTGTTTGAAACACCCATTTATTACACAGCTGTGCACATCTGCTGCCATCTTCAATTCTACAAGACTCAGACAAGCCCTACTATTCATCCAAACCAAAGCTGACATTAAATATCTAGTAAATTCTTATAAACCGAGAGTGGTCATGCTTAACTGGGTATTTTCACTTATTCGGACCATTCTCTATAAACACTAAAGAGGGATGTTTTAGAAAATCCCAGAAATTTGCTGGGAACAGTCCATCTGATATGTTCAGAGTCACATTTCTTCCCAATTTGGATCCTCAGTTTGAACTTCAGCAGATCATTTTGACCATGCATACCTAAATATACTGTCTTGCTGACATGTGATTGGCTGAATCGATATTCGGTTAAAGAGCAGTTAAAGGGGTACATAGTGAGTGTATATCATGTAGGATGTAAGGGAAACATAATCGTCACAGTGTACTTCATATCGTGAAGCAGTAGCATTCTGAACCTGAAAATAATTTAATATGAACAGGCAGGCTGTTAACTCACTCTCACAGGTGTGTCTGTCAGCTGCCAGCTCGTACCCCGGGTCACAAGCACATCTGTAGCTACCCAGTGTGTTCAGACAGCGCTGCTCGCAATTACCATTGTCAGGTCTGGAGCATTCATCCATCTCTAACAAAAGAAAAGGGCAATTACTAGTATTCTGTGCCAGACAAATGCATCAAACAGGTCTCATTGCTGCCAGATTGTTTGCCGCCAAAACGACCTTCTGACCTTTAAAAAAGTTGGCCACAAACCCAGCTTTGTTGACCGATCCGTCAGATGCAAACTTGAGCCAGAGCTGGTTGGAGGTGCTTTTGATGTCGTTTGGTTTGTCGTACCCGCAGAAACGCCCCAGCAGGGGGCTGCTCTCCGAAGCCCCGTCTCTCACTTCCACGTAGTCGTAGGCACAACTGTCGTGTTTCTCGATCTGCAAAGCATGGACACAGAAGTCTGCTAATAGACATTACAGCAGAGGATTGTGAAGTCTGTCCAGATTGTGATTCTTGCGAACTACAAACAGTAAAAGTGAGATGGGTTTATTTTTCTGCTGACACTCTGTAGAGTTTCCAAAGCTTATAAAAATTGCTTTAGTACTATAGTACAGTAAGTATTTAAAAAGTTTAATAAAAAAAAATTCCAACCTAGCAACACATTAAAATCTTTGCAAATTAGCTAAGACTGTTAGCTAAGACTGTTAGCTAAGACTTTTTAAACCAAAAGCGGGTTGGCCATTCCTCTCCATATGCCAACTGCACCATTCACTTCAGGGACCACCTTTTAATTTTATTTGCTAGCACGTTGCCAAAATTCAGGCATAACAACCAAAGAGGTAATTTTACCTCAAATGACTGAAAGGAGAGGCCAACATCAAAACCCTCTGCAACTGTGATTTTCCACACACACTCTTTGTTGGTCTGGTATTCATCTGGATAATTAGGCGACTGGATCTGGCCGCTCTCCCGCTTCACCTCACCTCCACAGATGGCTGCGCAGGAGGTGAGAAGTGACATAAGTAGCAGTTGATTACAATCACAGACTTGCTTTTCATGTCGCTAAATTTCCATCTGTACCAAAGAGAGATGCACGAGACGGTTGAGTGTTGTACCCTCATAAATAGCTGAAAATCCTTTGCCCACCCAGCTGCTGCTGCTCCTGAATTCAATCCACAGTTGACTGTCGGTCGAGATAATCTGAGCTGGAAGTGTGTCTCCACAAAATCGCCCTGAAAAAGTGCACAAAACTCCCAAAAAACTGTCATGTCCTCTCGGTAAGAACTTCACATACTACACAGAAATGCAAGTTAAAACAGACCTTTCAGAGGAGCCTTCCTCCAGAAGCCGTCCCGGACTTCCACGTGGTCGTACCAACACAAGTGACTCCTGAAGAGGTCCATGGACGTGAAATTCAGAACAATCTAAGACGCAGAGGGGTTATTAAATAATTTGACCTCAAGATTCTACATCTGTGTCGAATCAAAAGAGCTAAAAAAAATTCAAATACAAATGACAACAACGCATCTGTTAATACACAAAAAACTAAACAGTAAACGACTCTTTTTTTCAGTGATGCTACAATGAAACACAAATGTTTCTGTGAAAATATTTAATTTTGATTTCTAATGACTCTGTGAGTAAAATGCTGCATATGCTGCCATAGTTTACAGCCATTTATTTTTATTTTATAATAAAATTGTCATAAATCTTGTTTATTAGATTAAATAAGTAATTGTCATCCTTTTGGCTATGGGTTGTTGACAGAGTAAATTGTACACTTACTGCAAAACAAATTCATTCAATTTCAAGTGACTATAAAAATGCATGTTTGAAAACTGATACAAATCCCTTGTTTAAAGTGTCTCTTTCATTACTTTTATTTTGCAATATGTATATGTGAGTGAGCTGCCCTGATCCTTAAATACCGGGTTTAATCCTGGAAGGTGATACAAATTCATTTGGGTTGCACCAGAAAAAAATCTGCCAAATCAAAATGTGGGAGTGACTCATTGTGATGACACCTTGTGAGTAACAGAGCAGCCGAAGGTAGCTAATATGTGAATGAAATACAGAGAGTAATCATATTCACCTCCACATCCATGTGGCTCATTTAGAAACAACAAGCAGCTCAACCCAAAAAAACCCCACAAAAAAAACATGTGACTTGGTCACTAATTTTTTTGAGAAAATCATTACATTTTTATCCATCTGCGAGTGGGAAACATGTTAACTTCGCAGAAGAAGCAAAAATGATGGTTGCGGTCCATGTGCTGTGGATGCTCGCTAACTATGGAGCATTAATGCAACATTTAATGGACCTCAGTTGAACTTTTTTCGAGTGCCCCCTGCAGAACAGCTTCAACTGTAATGCGTGAGTTATAGTTTCTGCGTGGCATGATTTCCTCTTCAGATGGCGCGGCTCCGTGCAGATGTCTGCATGCCTGCCAAGTATTCCCACGCTGAATTTTTCCCTGTGATTTTAAAAAGTCACTTGGAGAAACTACATAACAATCCACTAACTACACATGGGCCCTCATGACAGACTTCAAGAAGACCTAATATTATAGAAGCATAAATAGGAATAACTGCACGTTCGTGGTTTCTGCAGCTATCCGTGTTTGTATTACCTGGTAAGATGGTGGATTTCCTCACATTAACTGCTAACATCTTTGAACTGGCAGTTTGAAGAAGATCTATTATGATTCTTTGATGTGTGTAAGATCATTATCTTGTTGCACTACCACTTTATCTTTTGATTTTGCTCATGATCACTGTATATGAAGACTTTATAAATGAATAAGGTGAGTAACCATGCTGATCATGCTCTTATGGAGCTAATACTTCCACATATTGTGTACCTTTTCTCCAGGAGTGACAGAAATCCTCCAGACACAGTGGGTGTATGCCGAGTATCCGTTAGGGAAACCAGGGGAAGAGAAGTTTCCAGAACTGTCCTGCAGGCTTTCCCCACACTCTGTCAACAATAGGAGATTATTTAAAATACATTTGACTAAAAACTGACAGCAGAAGGAGTTTAGAAGAAAACATTGCATAGCCTTGACTGATCATCTGATTGGTGTTCTTTCTGGGGACAGCTACAAAAAAACATTTCACCAAGCACTTTATTTTAGGGAGAAATAATATAATTTTTTATCAATGTATTTATCCCAGGGACGATTAACTCTCAATCACAAGTGTCTCACAAGCACAAAATTAGTAGAAATGATGAATGAGTTCCATGTCTTGCCTCAAGCAGGGTGTAATTCACAAGGAAAAACGGCTGGATTTTTTCCACAATGGAAATAAAAAAATATAATCTCTGATTTTTAGCACATCTTGAAGAGAATTAAGGCCACTGGGAAAAAAAAGAAAAAAAAAAAGATGTGGCTACTTTTATTTTCCCAGTGGCCCTAAACCTCTTCCGTATGAAACAGTCCATGGTGCAAATAATAATAAAAGCACTTTTACTTTAAACCTGTGACAGTAGAGATGAGACTTTTCATTACGCCACCATCCGGTCGAAACTGCCGTTTCAACCTGAAAACTACCACTAACTAAATAAAACAGAAATGAAAACAGTGGACGGGGGATTTCATTTTGGCATCTTAAACCGTTTGTGTTGTTGTGTTTGATCGTAGAAGAATTTGATCCAAGAATAAAATTCTATTATTTCTTCTGATTATGGAGTGCTTTGTGTTTTTGTTCAATGGATTTCTGCTCTATTTAATATCAAGCAAGACTTCCTGAAACTTTTTTGTTAAGCTTTTGTTTTTGTTTGACAAGTGTAGAGAAGTTTTATCTTTAGTTAGACCAGTTACTTTTAAAATAATGAATAATGAAAGTATAAAGGCCAGATGGGATTTCATTATATAGGTTGGTGACTATAACCTCTCTACATCAAATGTATCTTACTTGTGCATTTGTAGAGTTTGCAGGCCTGCGCGATGTCTCCTTTACTGAGCTTGGTCCTCTGCCCGATAGATGGCCGGACTCCATTGACATCATAACGGGGCAAGATTGTGTCTAAGAAGATGCCTCTGTTTTAGAAAAATCACAGCAAAGAATCCAATGAAAACACTTTAAGCCTGAAGAGAAAAAAACATCTTCTTATCTCTGACTTTTACTAATGCGCAAGAAGATCTAAGTTTCAGAGATTTAAAGCATCGATGAAATCTACATAGTTTTTCTGATCTACATCCTGTTCCAGACCTTGATTTATTGATTGTGATAATCTCTCAATGAGTTTGGAGCTCCCACCCTGCAGTTCCCATGGTGATGCACCCATGAATGACAAGCATGTGCAAACAGAGCGCTCTGAATGGGGCCTTTCGCCGGTGCCAGCCGGCTCAGTGGAGCCCGCTCCTGAATGCCAGAGTAAAAGGCCACTCCACCCCAAATTGTTTGACAAAGACTGAACTGCCGGGCCTTTTTTTAGCTTGGCATGCCTCCATGACCCAGACCTGCAATGCGGTTACGGGGGTAAAGAACCAAAACACAGAGAAACTGAAAGGGGCAACAACATGCATGGGGCAGAAACAAAAAAGGAGACTAGTGTGGAATCGCTTCTGTAACAATACAGGACTAAACCCCCAGAGGTTTCCTGTGAGGCATGCTAAGCAGAACTGACTCAAGGGACAAACACCAGGTCAGGGTAATAGCCCTGTTAGATAATCAGAAACAAGTTTGGCGATGATGACACGTGGGGCTAGTCAGGCTAGTGCAGGGATGGGCAACTCCAGGGCTCGAGGGCTGGTTTCCTGCAGGTTTTAGATGCGTCCTTGATCCAACACAGCTGATTTAATGGCTAAATTACCTCCTCAACATGTGTTGAAGTTCTCCAGAGGCCTGGTAATGAACTAATCATTTGATTCAGTTGTGTTGACCCAGGGTGAGATCTAAAACCTGCAGGACACCGGCCCTCGAGGCCTGGAGTTGCCCACCCCTGCACTAGATATTTAGCATATTTTCATATGTGTTTAAACACAGACATCTGACATAGACTTGTGTTCATGTCATTTAAGAAATCTTAAATTTCAGAAATAAGTGAACAGCAGAGCAACCATAGAAGGGGTCTGCAATGATGGCCAAATAATGAATAGTCTTAATTATAACCTGAAATTAGTAAAAACCTCCAATAAAGCTTTTTGTGACAAAACGTTTGTGTTAAATAATTTGTCAGAGTGACTTCTCAAAGGGAGCTGCTGGTTATGACAATTATTTTTCAGTTTATTCACTTCACAAGATTCAGGTCACTCAGGTCACGTCTTTGTTTGGTGACGCTTCCCTGGTGACCACAGGAAACGGGCTTTTGTGTTTAGCCCTGAAGGCAGCAGCAAATTTGACGTGTCACTAACAGATTTGTACCTAAAAAATGTTAATTGTGCCTAAAGAATAATCAGACCAGAGAGACCTCTCGGCATGGCTCATCTGTCTTTTAATAAACACAATACAGTGTTTGATCAGATACTGGGAGCCACCTTGTGCTCACTTTTGAGTAAGAATATTAGCAAACTGGGAATCTCAGCACTACAGTTTTTTTTTCAGTTTCGCTTTAACAAACCTTCACCAAACCGTTCTGGGCTTCAAATAGCCAGGACCAGCAATTCATTTGTGATGTCCATCAAACTTCCTGTAATTTTGTACCCAGACTCTAAATAGAAATCCCATCCTATTCTATTAGTAGCCTGCATGATTGAAAAATGGGTTTGGATCCTCTCCCCATTGTGATGAATGACCTAGACTGCTTTAAGATCAAGGCAAGTACAAGCATGCATTTAAAAGGAATGTGGACATGGAGCAAGTGTAGACAAGGGAGTGTCCGTAACACAATACTGTATCATCTTGAGGTGAGGACACAAAAGAGGATGTGGCAGTTGGATGATATGAGAGAACAGAGGAAAAAACACACCCTGCAGATAATTTATGAAATGTATTAATGTATCTGTTGTATTGTATTTCAACTATAAAATAAGAGAGAGTCATTCAGCCCATGACATGTTTACCGATGTCATCATTTTGTGTCCCCATTAAGAAAATTCCCCTTGCATAGTAACCTGTAGTATTTACATCAATGTTGGTAGTTAATCAGGATTTGCTTTGTGTTTCCCTGCAGCTAAGGGCACACTGAGCGAGGACACTATTCGGGTTTTCCTTCAACAGATTGCAGGGGCCATGAGGGTCCTACAATCCAAAGGAATAATCCACAGGGACCTCAAGCCACAGAACATCCTGCTCTCTTATCCACCAGGATGCAAGTCACACTCCAACAACACCTGCATCAAGATTGGTAGGTTTGATTATGTGATAGTCTAAAAGCAATCATTTACGTTTTTTTTAAAGCATTTCAACACACTTTTGGAGAGTTTAAGATTTTTTAAATGTAGCATCACTTGCTTTAACTCTGTAGTATCTGTTGATTAATATGCCAAGCAAGAATAACATTTTAAAAAAAGATAAGTAATGGCAAAACATTTACAAATATAAAACTTGTGGGATTTAAAGCAGCAGAACAATTTACAGGAGCAAAAAAAATAATTGAATATCCTAAAGCTCCTTATGGAAATTCCTACAACGTAATCAACTTTTTTATAGACAGTTTTATTGCAATGGGATGTCATAATGATTTCCCTGAGGTAATTGATTACCCCAAGCTTATAAGGCTAAACGTGTTTGAGGAAATTGATTACATTTAGAATTTCACGTTTTACCTCTGCAGTGTTGCTAGTGTTCCTCTGAGAGTGCGCGCTGTTTAAAAATGCTGTGAAACAAAGACGCTTTCTACAAGTACGAGATGCACTTGTGTTGTCCAGTTTGAAATTGATTGATGTGGCTTAAAAGATGATATTGGTGCAACAGGAAGTAATCAATAAGTGTCTGGTTGTTGGTGACTCTATTCTTTAAAACATGAAACTAGAAACCCCAGCGGACACGGTCAAATGTATTCCCGGTGCCAGATTACGCAACATTGAAGTAAATTTAAAACTCCTGGCTAAGGATATAGAGCCGGTGTGTAACTTCACCAAAATAATGTCAGACTCTGTAGTTTACTCTGGTCTCATCCCCAGTCAGACCAGGAGTGACATGTTTAGCTGTATGTCACTAATTGCTGGCTGTCGGAGTGGCATCCAGGATACGATGTGGACTTCATGAATAAATGGGAAAACTTTCTGGGAAAAAACATGGTCTTTTCAGGAGAGACTGCAGTGCACACCGACAATTGATTATTTTGTTAAGTGTTACATCTTCATTGTATACGCCGCTGAACGCAGCAGATCAGGGATGCGTGATTCCCTGGAGAAATTAAAAAATGTGCCTTAAAAGGAAATAACTTAAAAGCAGAAGAAGAAATTGAGTTTCATTCATTTAAAGTCTCCTTGTTCTTTTATTGTCACTTTCTTTTCTCTTTCCCTTCACCCCAACTAGTTGTGGCATATGGCTGCCCCTCTCTGAGTTCTTCCTTTTAAAAGAAAATTTTTCCTTCCCACTGTCGCCAAGTCCTTGCTCATAGGAGGCTGTCTGATTGTTTGGGTGGGGTTCTAATATTGTAGGGCCTTTACCTTACAATATGAAGTGCCTTGATGCTATATAAATAAAACAGAATTGTATTAAATTGAATAATTATGAAGTGTCTTTCCCAAGTGAGTGAGAGCCAGTGTGTTCAGCTGTTTGGAAGCGCTACTAGTCCCTAAGCCTATTAATTTGTTTTCCCCTCTGGAGATTAAATACATAGCAAAGCGAGCTCAGTCTCAAACAAACTGAACACACACACACACACACAGAACCTACACAAGTTTTTTTTGCCAGTGGTTTGTTGAATTGTTTAACAGGCTGAGTGCATTTTAGAGTTAATGTTTATAAATGTATATGCTGAGTGCAAAATTATGACTTAAGTGTTTGTCTATAGTATTATTAAATGGTACATGAGGCTGGCTCCAAAATTGGGACGGGGTCTGTCTTGAGACACTGTCTTCTGCCTAAAGGGAAAGCCTTATTTGCCTTTAGCCAGATTTTTATTAAAAATGTTAAACATAAGGCCCGAGGGCCAGAACTGGCCTGCAAAAAGCCAACTTGGATTGCTTTGACTGCTAAGATGGAGAAATTTCCATGTGTTTTATAGCCTTAATGACAAAAATCATAAGTGTCCTGTCACAATGCACCAAAGCATTTAAATAATACAGAAACAATCAAATGAAAGAGACTGAGGTGCTCTCTTGTTGTATTACAATAAATAACACTAAACCCATATAGGAAAACAGTATTAGGCTGTGCGATGCATCTATACTGTGGAAATGATAAAGTCGACAAGCCAGTGTGCTACATTAACTTCCGTGGTTGAGAAGTGTTTTAATTACGTCATAATTCAAAGCAAACTCCGTGTGACGATACTAACTTTTCATGAGCTTAACTAAATAATAAGCTCGTGAAGACTCGCCCATTATCGCTGAAGAATTTCATATTCTTTTGTTTGTTTTACGAGTCTGTTTTTCTATTTTTCTCTTATTTAAATGTTTTTTTAATAGCCACAGTGTAAATATTATGACGTTAAACATGGATTCCTTTCTGGCACCAAATATTTACTCGTCCTCTCCTCTTTTCCCTTTTTTTCTTTATCCCATCTTTCCTTCCCTCCTGGACGTTTCTGTCCACAGCGGACTTTGGCTTCGCAAGGTACCTTCAGAACAACATGATGGCAGCCACGCTCTGTGGCTCCCCTATGTACATGGTAAGCACATTTTGGGTGATTTTTACAGATGAAATGGAAATAACTGTTTAAATGTGAATAAATGTTTCAGTTGGCAGATTCAAATATGATGATTTTAGCTTTTTAATATTATTGCAGTCACATTTGTTCATTTATTCTTTACATTTTCAACCAAATTCGGTTTGTAAAACAATACATCCATGAATGTAATATCAGTTTAATAAACCACTGTCCCTCAACTGTCCCCACTTTTTTCATTTTTCTCACCAGGCTCCTGAAGTAATTATGTCCCAAAACTATGATGCTAAGGCTGACCTGTGGAGTATAGGAACAATAGTGTTTCAGTGCCTGACTGGAAAAGCTCCTTTTCAGGTAAAAAAAAAAAAATTACACTATCCAGAATCATTCTTGGAAATATAAAAGAGCATTTATTCTCTCAATGACAACGCCACCGCATGCTCATGTAGAGTTTCAAAACTTTATTTTCCCTTTTATATTTACTTTTAATATATAATTTTATAGGTAACATTGATGTGCAAAGATTTGGCAAAGTGAAAATTGGACTTCATTAAAAAAACAATTATTTCTCTAAGAGTGAATGTTTATTACTTATAAAGAATAGTGAAGAAGCAAACTCGGTTCTTGTGGCAACTCTGCGCCCTTAAGAGAGCTCCAGTTTTAGGCTTTGGGCATATCATCTATTTCAAGACCTTCAGATCTTCTTTTTGCTAAGGATTGTCATTTAAGACTCTGGCTGCATGTTTTGGACAACTGACGTCAAACCTTTAGACGGAAAACTCGGCAGATGCATCCCTGATGATAGGGTGTGAGATGATAATGAATTAAAACCTCAAATCAAAAGTGCCTGAAATATTTGAATATCAGCTCATTGTGAGGATTTGATGACTAACAGGCTGATTAGAAAATATCTTTGCTTTTGTCATTTGCCTTAAATCCGTGGGCATCCTTGCAATGGCAGTGCAGACTGCAGACCAGCAGGGACAAAACAACAACTCCATCATTGTGACTTCATTATATTCGTTGTCTTTGGCAGCTACAGTCCTGCACTGCTTCACTCTACTGAATTACTCATAACTGTTCTAACATCACACGCATTCAAAAAAAATCACCCGTTTTTTTTGTTTTCCTCAGCCTGTATCGGGCTAAATGTAGATTAAAGATGCCAAATGTGGACGTTGACAATGGTGTTTCAATGATGTGTAATAGAGCAAAACCTGTTACGTGTTCTTCCCCAACTGATCCAGCTGTGTTGTTTTCCTTGTTCTGATATGTTTATATAAAAAGTGTGACACAAGTAAATGAGTGTGTTGTCTGCTGTGCAGTGACAAAAGCTTATACATAACACAATGCATTAGAATAGTAATTGTGTAATTACTCTGTGTGTATATGCATACTCTTACATTTGCAGACTTTTATTGTGTTTTCCACTATATGTGTGACTTTTTGCCATCTTCAGGCCAGCAGTCCCCAAGATCTCCGGCTGTTCTATGAAAAAAATAAGAACCTCAGCCCCAAGTAAGAAATTATGTTGAAATGACAGCTTGTTTAGTATTTTGGTATATATCTTCAACTCAGTTGGAGTTGAAGGTTTTGCTGTATGTAGATTATTGACCTTTTAATCATTTGCATGAAGCAAAGACTGATTGTTGTTGTATTTGTTTTACAGCATTCCCAGAGAGACGTCAAGCCACCTGAGGCAGCTGCTGCTGGGTCTGCTACAGCGCAACCACAAAGACCGCATGGACTTTGGTCAGAAAATGTTTAACGGTCATTCATACGCTACATATTTCACTCGTGCATGTTCAGGTCGAACTTTGTTTATGCACAAGATGTTCGTTGCATGCAGAAATAATGCCAGTGCACAAGAAAGCTGAACTTAATGAATGTTTTCCATCTTGTACTTTGTTCTGCTTCCTCTCATTAATTATATTTATTCTCCCTGGTAGATGACTTTTTTTGTCATCCTTTCCTGGAGGCTAGCTCATCTGTGAAGAAGAGTAAGTAAGAATAAACAGAACCACTTAGGTTAAATATAGATGAAAATACAAATAACGTTCTATTTGTTTCAATAGAAAATGTAACCCTAAAAATAAAACAAAGTGGCTGACGTAATGTTTACAGGAGGAGATCTGGTTGTCAGGCCAGTCATGTAAAGATAGAACGGGTGTTATAACGCCTTGGACTTTTTTCTGAACACACAAAGTTTCTGTTTTCAGAAACTAACAACTGTGTTGAATTTCATTTCAGCGACTCCTACGGTGACCATGACTTGTTTGCCCAGCTCTGCATCAGCCAGCTCTTGTAGCAGCTCTTCCACCTCTCACCTTGCCTCACCACCGGTTTGTGTTTATTATTTCTTATATTTCCTCTAGCGTTTCCCACAGAGGGAGAGGGGACGAGCACGTTCCCCAACAAACCAAAAGTTCCCCAAAGAAGCCAAAAACTTTTCTTTTTTTAAAATGCATCTTTTATATGTGCGTTAATTTCCCAGAGCGGCCGACCTCTGAGGGAAAACAGAGATTTTTGTATTTTCTTCTTTCTTATGACCGTAAAGTTTTATTTACAGTCATAACAACTTTTTCACCTTTCCTTTCTCTGATGACTAATTTATACTTTCCTCCTCTGTGTTTAATATGCCACCTTCTGTCTCCCTGTCTCTGTAGCAGTCTCTTGCTGAGATTCAGCAGTTGCGAGCCAAAGCTCTGGCCTCTCCCACCCAGGAGGCCACTGGTTTTCTCCTTAAGGACTCGTCTGGAGGTGGCGGCAGCAGCAAGAACTCCTCCTCCTGTGACACAGATGACTTTGTGATAGTGCCTGCTCACTTCACCAGTAAGAAAACTTTTCTTTTTCATGGAGTCCCTGCATAAACATCACGTGGAGCTCTACATAATTCAGTAGACTTACAGCTGAAGTCTTTGTAGCCAATTTCTTTTGCCAAAGTCCGGATTTTATGTTGCATTTCTCAAATGTAAGCTATGAGGCTGTTCAAGTTATAACAGATTTGTTTTTGTTCAGCAGGTGAGCTGACAAGTGAGAGTAAAGTGCTGCAGGACAGCCTAATGAACAGCGGGTGAGAAGCAAAAACTAGCTACTCATTAATATCCAGCACAGCTGCTGATATGTTAATTAAATGCACTTGTTTGGCACTGTTACAGAATCTGTCTTATAAAGGAAGATAAATTATGTTAGTAATCACACTTACATTAGCTGTGAAAGTGCACGCCCTCTAAATTGTTCATTAATAACGTTGTGATGGTCTTATTCTTTTCTCCACTCTAATTAGCTCTCTTTTAGCTTCTGCTGGTCTGTGTAGCCAAGCCAAAACACCGCCGCACTCACCTTCCAACAGTGGATCACCAAGTCCTGTCAGGTAACCGCACACAGCCCAATCTTTTCCTATGGTGGTGAACACGGGGAATTAATTATTTGATCTGCTGCTGAATTTCCAAAGTTTGCTCACTTACAATGAATGAACAGCATACATATTTTTATTGTAGTTTAATTTTAAAGAGACAGAATATTGACCAAAAATATTTAAAAAAAACACATAAAAGGTGTAAATGGATTTGCGTGTCATTGAATGGAATAAGAAAAACTCGACATGACCGTTGTTGCCAAGCACAGCAGCAAGACGTTTCTGGTCGGTCACCAGATTTGAACACATCTAACCATCGAGTTTAGCCCACTCCTCTTTACAGAAACTCTCCATATCCTCCAGGGTTGCTTGGCAACTCGAAGCTTCAGCTCTATCCACAGATTTTTCTAATGGACTGAGGTCTGGAGACTGGCTGGGCCACTCTGTCACCTAACCCTCTGGAGTCTAGGGTTGGATTGACCGTTTTTGAGCACCTTGGATTTTACCTTTTATATTTTTCTATTAAAAACATTTTTTTTTTTGTAAGATTGTTCGTTTCAGCACAACCTCAAATGCCTGGCTTCATAGGAATTTATGCGATATTTCCAAATAGTTATTCTAAACGCTGAAATTATCTTCAAAATTAGAGACTGCGTATTTCTTTGTAAGTGAGCAAACTTCCAAATTCAGCACGAGATCAAGTAATTATTTCCCCTATTGTATTGTTACATGATGCAAGAAAGAAGCAGCTGGTAAAGTAATACATTTTGCACTTCGCACAAAATTTCGTGCACTATAAACTGTCAGAAGGTTTTCAATGAAGTTGGATTTATTAGTTTAACGAGCTTAATTGTCCCAGTGTTTATCTCTCTATTACGTACACAGTTACTCCATAACTGTCATCTTAATCTTTTGTTTTGTGATGTTCGACAATGTGTCGTTTGTACGTAAACATTGTGCAAATTAAAAAGTCACATCTGCTTCCTCTGTAAAGTGTTAACTATGCACGTGTGTACACAAGCACACAGACTGTCTCCTCTCTTATCTAACTGTTCCCTTGGCACCCTCGGTTATTCTCACTGTTGTCAGGCCCAGCGAGTTCTCGGGAAGTAGCTATGGAAACCATGGTCAGTCATTGCCTATTCCAGTCCCCACTCAGGTCCAGAATTACCAGCGCATAGAGCAAAACCTCCATTCTACCAAACAGGATGGTTCACCACGGTCTGCATTAAGAAACACACGCATGCAAGCATTCATAAATATATAAACTCCACTGTTGCAAAACTAAATTTACAGCTTAGCGTTTACACTTCTTGATGGAAGTGCAATGACTCATAAGACTCACTTCATTAGGCTGTCAACACCAGTGCGCCGCTGCAGCAGTGGAAGCTTGTTGGGCTGTGCTAGGACTGGACCTTCACCACCCTATGGGCAGGGTGCTGTCACCACCACCACCACCCCCCGCAGGTTGTCCCTGGGAGGTGCCAGAGCTTTCCAGCTCTCTCCTCAAGGTAACTTGAAGGCCATGCTTCACTTTCTTCTGCTTCAACAGTACATCCTGGCTTAAAAATATGAAAGTTGTAGAGTGATAGAGGGCAAGTTTGGAGCTAACTAGTTGGTGCCAAACTCCAATGATGCTATTTCAAAAGTGTTAAAACTACACCAGCCACTCTTTTGCCTGTTTGTAACCATATTATAAATTATAGAAATGAGTTATAAGCAGATCAGGGAAAGGATTGTGGTTTAAATGATTTCTAGAGCAACAAAAATTCTTAAGGAAATATGAAAAGTAAGCTTATTTTTCTCTTTGTTTTTTTTAAAGATCAGTTGTATTTAATACTCCTGTCATTTATAACTTGTATAAATAACACTACATCTGTCATTATAATAGCAGAAATTATCTGAATCTTTTAAGCTTTTGATGCACGATGACTTACTGACATTTTTCCTTGTTTTTGAGTATTTATAAATTGAATATGTGGGATTTTCTAAGCAGACAAAGATATTTGAAGGCATAAACTGGGGCTATGTGAACATGCAATGAAGAGTTTTCTAACCTTTAACTGGAGGTTAAATTAAAATAAAATAAAAAAAAGACCAAGCAGAGAAAATAATTATAAATTATTTAGAAGGTTAACCTCTTAAATTATTATTGATTTCCAGTGGGTGGCATGAAAACTAAACTGCAGTCAGAGTTGAAATACAGTCTGGTGGTGTTCCTCCTCTTGGGTCAGTGTGGTCAGAAGTTTTAAAAGTTTCTACTTAAGAAAATGAATCAGCCATTCTATACTTTCCTCACCAGCTGGTTTTTCAACTCCTCCTGGCACAGTGCCTTCACTTCCCAGACATGTATGCTGTTGGGGGAGTTAGACAGGACTTGTCCATCTTTGCTAGTGTTTTTGTTTTCTGGGCCTGTCTGACACTTCTTGTTGCATTGCCACCTGCTGTCTAGAAACAGAAATATTCTGATCTCCTTCTGTCCCGCTTTGCAGCTCTGCAGCACACTGAACCCAGGCTGAATTCTCAGCAGCACCCACAGAGGGCGGGACTCGGCACACGGCTTCACAGTGCCCCCTGTCTGTTGGACTGTGCCACTGGTGGTGGCAGGCAAAAAATCCGAAAGCAGCACTCGGACCCTCTGGGTACTCCCTCAGCCGGACTCATGGCCGTCCGCCCCCTACACTCTTCTCCCAGACTGAGTGAGCTGATGCAGCGTAATCCCCTACCTACTATCCTCGGCTCCCCCTCCAGGGTAAGTCTGTGTTTGTGTGTCAAACAGAGAGAAAATTAATTTTTCTTTATATAAGACAAGGCGAGACAAAACCACCAATTGGTTTAATCTAACCCCTCTAACCTTTTTCCTTGTCATATTTTCTCTTCGCCCAGGCCATCCCACCATTTGAATTCCCCAAGACTCCGAGTTCTCCGAACCTGGTGACTTTCCTGACACAGCAGGGTATGGTCATAGGCTCTCCTTGCAGCAGGACTGCCCCAGCAGAGCTCAGAGACCTGGTACACCAAGCACCCACACCGGTCACCCACTCTCCTCATTGCATCCACAGGCGGAATGATGATCCCAAGGGCTTTGGAAGGTCGCGTTTTTATTGTATAGTGTACTGTTTTATTATCCAATAATGATCTAAAATTATATTGCAGAATATGTGGATAGATGTGGCTAATTAAACAAACGAAGGAAAAGAATAAACACCTTGGCTCTGTCTCTGTTTCATGTTTCTTTGATGCAGGTCTCAAAGTGCCGGTGGTCTGTCCGACGTGCTGCTGATGGCTGCGTTTGGACCCGGTGCACCTGCAGGCGACCGAGGCAGCACAGAGAACCTGACCTCTGAAAAAGCCATAGACATAACAGGTAGACATGACTGTTACATGAACGAAAACACACACATTATTCTGCAGTTTAACTACTGATGAATTAAGGAACTGATGGTGGTTCACTGAAAGAAAAATTTCAATTTTTTTTTCCCACTTTTTCTGTTTCTTAAGGATCCCCGGGTGGCGGGGGAGGCTTTGCAGCGGGCTCCGGCAGCCCAGCACAGGTGGTTTTCACTGTAGGATCTCCACCTAGTGGAAGCACTCCACCCTTTACCTCCAGACAGAGAAAATACTCAGGTATTGAGCACGAAAAGATGTTGACAGAACCGAATACAAGTAATTAGTCTCCAAATTGCATCTGCAACACGACAGCAGTATTACTATAATTCACAGTCGGGCAGTACAGAGCCGAGTTTTTCATTTTATGTAATGTGGAAATTAAATGTTCTGGAAAGCATAAGAGTAGCTGTAAATATATGTGTTATTAATTATGGGAAGAAATACCAGCAGCCAGCTGCACTGATGAAAAATGATTGCCTCGGGCATTGAGTGTAAAATTTTTGCTCTCTCTTTCCCTGACTGCAGGCTCATTCACTTCAGGCAGCCCTGCAGGCTCCTTAACCAGCCGTCACCCTCCGACAGGCACCTGTTTGGATGGCTTTGAGGCTTCTTCCAATCCTCGTTACAGTTTCCCCGATCCCATCACAGCCAACATGGGCGGTCGCGTCACCTTCGAGGCTCCCGAGCTGCCCGAGGAGACGCTGATGGAGGTGAGATGCCAGTATCCACATGTCTCTGGAAAGTAATGAGGATGTAGTCGATCTTTAGGCCTTCTGTGTTCAGCACTTGTGTGTAGCAGTGACTTTCCTCTTCCTGTGTACATCATTCAGGGTGATCTTGAACTAAAGAGTACTCAGTATGCCTTTAGAGAGTGTTGACTGTCAGGGAAAAATGGAAAACGATGTCATTGAGGTGTTTTGTTTCTTTTCTTTTAGCTCACAATGCTGTAGAAAAAAATAATTTAAGCTAAAAGCTGAAATGGATTCATGGAAAGCACTGAATGACCTGTCTTCTTTTAAATGCTGGACTTTTTTAACCCATGGAGATTGAATGCAAAACCTCATTCTGTTGTCCACCGTTTAAAATTCTGTCGTTATACCCTCCCCTCCCTTTCTCTGCCTGTCTTTCCTACGTGTCTGTCGGAGTTCAGCAGGAGCATACAGACACTGTGCAAAGGCTGCGCTTCACATTGGATTTTGCTCTGTGTCTAATGGAGGTGGCCACTGCCCGTGGTGCTACAGTGACAGGGGAGCAAGGGGACTTTTCTCATCTCTCTCTCCTTCAGCAGCAGAGCCTGGTAGCAGATCAGATAAGCTCGCTGAGCCGAGAGTGGAGGTAAGGCCGTATCTGCTGTGGCTGTGCGTCTTTGTTGGAGGAAATGATACCGTGACGATTTCCTGGCTTTACGCCATGTTTGGTGATAAGCCCCTGGGGTCTTGGACATTTTTATCAAATTGTATTGGTGCCTTGGATCTCTTACTATGGGGGAAAAAGAAATTGGAATAAATTTAATTATTTGTATTTTTCTACAAATGTGATGTTGTAATGTAAATCTAATTGTAAGCTTTTATGCTTGAATGCATCTTTGCTGCAGGACAAAAACTCTAAAGTAAAATCAGCGGGTTGTAGCATAGGAGTCATCATGTAGCTCATTTTGTGTTTTAATGCACCCGGGACTTTTTTGTGTACTTCATCTTGAAATTAGGAATATTTGCATTTCGCCCAAAGAGTGCTATGAGCAAATGGAAAAGAGAAAACTGCCCAAGTGCCAGCTGCTCAGGACACCATGGCGAAAGTAAAAAGCCAGGGGCACTCTCATTTATAGAGGATGAGATTTTAGACTTTCTCAAGTTTTTTGGTTTTTGTTTATTTTCTTGGGAAGACTTTGATCTGAACTGTAGTTGTTGCATTTGATGGGTTTCGACCACCTCTGGTGAATTTTCTGATGCTGATTATTTCTTAAACATAAACCCGTGATTCAGATATCCTGCAGGTATCGATTGTGTTTAATGTGTCATTTGTCCTTTTAGAACTGAGTTTAACTTAAAGTACTTTACGTGTGATTGCCTCCTCAGTCATGCAGAACAGCTGGTTCTCTACCTTAAAACTGCAGAACTCTTGTCCAATGCCTTACACACAGCCATGGAGCAAGTTAAACAGGGCAAGCTCTACCCATCTGCTACTGTCAAACAAGGTATACGCCTTTTTGTTTTGTCAGCGGCGGTCTTAAAAACATAAAATTGCCATGTGCGGGTTATGTTTAATTATATAAAAATAATTGTGACTCATGTAGTTGTTCTTTTTCAAATTTCTATCCATATACAGTTGTGAGAAAGCTGAATGAGCTGTACAAGTCCAGCGTGGCATCCTGTCGCTCACTCAACAGCCGCCTGGAGCATTTCTTTAGCCGCAAGCACCGTCTAATGGACCAAATCACCTCCATCACAGCAGAGCGGCTGCTGTTCAGCCACACTGTGCAGATGGTAAATCGCAAGAAAAGTCTGATCATTGAGAAATAGAGGAGAATATGGGGGGGAAATTGACCAGATCTTAAATGTTCTGTCACATTAAAGGCTTAAAAGCCCCCCCTCTCTCCCTTTGTGTGGTTAGCATTTGACATTGTTTAATATAACATTTTACTCAAAACAAGATCAAACCTTTGACCTGAGCACTCTGTCCTCTCAGGTTCAGGCTGCTGCACTGGATGAGATGTTCCACCAGGGGGAAGCATCAGTCCTGCGCTACCACAAAGCTCTCTTACTGATGGAGGGCCTGTCTCTGCTGCTCACCGAACAGGATGACATCATCAGTGTTAGCAAATGTAAGTATCACCGTATCACAGTAACAGGTAATGTCTCCGCTCAACATCAGCAGCAAACCACCACCATTTAATTTAGGAATGTTCCTCAAGCTAAAAATCTCATCGGTGGGAATGTGTGCAGATAAATTCAAAGTGTTCCGTCGTTCCTGTGGTAATACAGTCAAGTTTGATAGACTGCTTTTACATGACTTGTGCTTTTTTTAAAGTTTCCTTTTGCTTTGTGTCTGCAGGTAAAGAGTGCATTGAACGGCGCCTCACAGCTTTGCAGACAGGGCTCTGTATATGATAGCCCTGAACTATTTTTGGGGGAGTGGAAAGTATGACGGTCGTTTGCACCCTGCACATTACTAACCAAATGTTCACCCGCCTCTCGTGGTTTCCCAAACTTGAATGTTGAACATCAAGAGGATTTTGCTTCCGGCCCTTAAAATGCCAAGAAGATTCCCCTCACTCCGAGTACCACGTTCAGGAGCAGTTATTTCCAAGTATTCACATTAACCACATATGTTACTTAACTAAACACATAGCTTTTGAAGATGAGCAGATATCCTTGCTATGACCTTGCAGTACGCAACTCTGTAGACAAATTTTCACACAAGATCACAAACTGGAAGGAGAGTGCTGTGGACATGTGCCGATTTAAAAAAAAAAGAAAAAAAAAAAAGGTTGGATTGACCAACTATCATCCTCATCAAATCCACACCTGTTTTATGCCCCTGGTTTGCTTTCCTGTGTTTTCCTTGTTCTTTTTTTTTTTTTTTAGCATTTTTTTTTTCTCTTTGAGGGTTTATGTAATTATTTGCTTGCTGATGGGAAGTGTACAGAATGCGGCATTACTACAGCTGGTGACCAGAAGTGCACACGCACTGTTTCAAAACCGTTGCCAAAATAACTTTTTTTTTCTTTTTCAGTTTTTTTTTGTGTATGTGTGTGTTTGCTTTAGATTAACTTTAGGTAACTATACTGTGCTATATAGAAGAAGAAAAAACTGACACTTTAATGATTCTATACTTGCTTAATATCAAAGACCATGCCTTTTTGCTTGCACCGTGCAGTGTGGAAGGGATTAATTTGATTAGTTTTCTAAAAGGTGGCTGTATTAAAGCAGAGAACGGGTCCAGAAAACACTCGTTACCCACCACTATAGCGTGGGTATAGCTTTTAATTCAAAAAGACCCTGAACGTGGTGGTCTCTTTAGCATCTTTGATAACAATCATGTTAAAAATGCTGCAATAACCTGGTCTATATTCTTCAGGTATACAGAAGCTTAGGTGCTGCTGTGGCTGGTTATGCCTTCACATGAATTCCACTTTTCTTTATTCTTTTTTTTTGTCTTTTAATGTTTTGTCTGTCAACTCATTTAGCGAGTATAATCAAATCTGAATGTAGGGGCTGTATGGAGAGAAACAGCATTAATATTAGACTGAATGTTAGTTATTTAACATTTAGGCTGATCTTGAGGCTGAAGTCTGAATGTTTTTGCACTTTTGAAGTACTGTACAGAAAGAGCATGAGTGGAACATGGTAAACATGTCCGGGTTTTTGTAGATGCTTTGGTTTGTTTATTACAGGAGATCTGCTTGTAGACGTTTTTAATGCAGTTTTAGTTGTATTGAAGTTGCTGTCAAAATGTAATATTAGATGTGGGAATGTTGACGAAGACATGGTATAAGCTATGAAAGAGTTCTATTAGAAGGAAAATGGAAAAGAGGTTTCTTTACACTGAAAACAAAAAACAAAAAAAAGCATTGATTGTGGTTGTGCTTTTTATTGTAGCGGGTAACTTTTTTTCCGTCTTGTTTGACTTCTGAAAAGTGACATGTTGATTTGAAGTGCTAACATTTGTGTGTTTTTTGATGTTCATCTTTGACATTCATCCCAACAACCTAGCTGACCAGCTGAAAAATCTCCTTTAGAAGAGTTTGTTTGCAGACTTTGGTTTTGATAAGCGGTGGTGTTTGTGGTACAGCGGATGAAGCTGTGACACAGCTCCGTAAGATGGGAAATATTTGTTTTGACTCCAATTGAATGCATGGATGTGCTTAGCTAAAGGTAAAGTACCACTTTAAAAAGTGGCCTATCTTGGCCTTCTAGTACTTTCTTTCCCCTAACGTGTAATTTCTCAAGCTTTTAAAAGTTAGTTAAGGTGGTGAAGGCGGGGTGTGTGGTCGCGTCTGAAGACACTTTATAGTGACGGCTGTCAGCAGGAGGAAAGATTAATCAAAATATCCTTTGTGTGTGTTTTTTTTGGTTGCCCTCTGCCAACTTTCTGTGAAATGCATATTTTGCTCTACATGTGTGCATAAGTGTACATTCCACAAATCAAAAAAAAAAAAACTTAATGCATGTGTCACTTTTTACTGTCCCATACAATCATAAAGATGTTTGTCTCCAGTAGGGCTCAAAAGGACCATGAAGACGATGGGTGCGAAACTCGAAATGCCTAAGAGAGTGCAAGTGAAGTGTAATTTTGACTTTGGTGCGCTCGATCAGGAAACCCCTCATCGATTCAGTTCATTCATTTTGTATGTTTGCTAAACAATGTACCCAAATGTTTTCTTTTTACACTTTCACGTTACTAATTCTGTAAAACTTGTAAATATTGTAATTTAAGTTATTGTTGTTGGCATGGAGAGAACAGCACCATACCACCTATACATTCCCAAAGACAAGGCCTTCAGCTCAGTCATCCACATTGTCTGTTTAATGTTGCAAAAGCATTTTGGTGTTGTCATATCCATAACAGACACTATCTCAGTGTCCCTGTGTGAGTGTGTGTGGGTGAGTGATGTAATATTTACTGTCTGGGAGCTGCATCATAAATAAAGTGAAAGGAAAGTTCATTAACTGTTGTGGTGACTTTTGTTTTACTTCGACTGAAGCTTTACATACTTGTGTATTCTTCAACTAAATCCACTCGGTTTTAAAAACTTGGCATTCTTTACTTGCTTTTCAAGACTACGTTTATTGGAAGGCCCCCTGTGTTTAAGAAGCTGGCAGTGCAAAAGGGACTCTGTGGCTTTTGACCTATTTCTCAAAGAGCGTCCCTCTGTAGCATCTTATGCAACCTGTAAGTGTGAAAAGGGAACAAAAAAAATGCCTTATTTTTTTTTCTATTTTGCTATCATTTAGCAGCACAGGATAAAACCATGGGAACATTTCATTTTCATTTCAATGCTTCCGTTGTAGCGATAACAGCAGAATTAACCACCTCTACAGTGACAGCTACTGCAGGTTTACGGAAATGAAAACAGCCGCCTCACTAATAGTTAAGAGTCTATAAACCACAAACGCAGTGATGTAAACCATCATAAGCCAAAATCCTCTCAACAGAAACTGGTGCTACACCAGAAATGCATATGGGTGCATTTTTCCTCTGCAGCCCTCAGACACGTGTTAGTGCTCTCAGTTTAAATAATAAAAAAAAAAGAAGCTGAGAAGCACCTTTGTGTGAATCCTCATTTAAGGGCGTTTAGCAGGGGAAAAAAGTAGGTTCGTCTAAACACACTTAACCTAAACTTAGTAATATCTGGTTTAATATTCGCCTAAAACTTTAGAACATGATGCACTACACAGGTGTGAATTTGGGTTTGATGATGCCCCAGATACCTATCACCCCTTCCCCTTGGCACTAAATACGTGTGATATTTCATTTTTAGCTCAGCATCATATACACTCTTAAAACTTGCAAACTATATACAGGTGGTTAAATTATTTTAAAAAATTATCTGCGAAATTATCTGTGTGTGTGTGTGAGAGAGAGAAGGCGGGTTATAAGAAGGCGACAACCACAAAAAATTACCATTTGTTTATTAATAGTTGAAAAAGGTTTTGTAAAGGAAACAGCTATAAGGCAATGCAACTTTTATAAATAAAAGTAGCAAACAATACAGTGAGTTTTTACACATCCTGCCATGATAGCAGATATGTGTAAATATACAATATTAATATAAAATGGTAAGGCAAAGAAAATCGGCAATGACACATGCCAATCACAAAAACTCAAGTCTGATCTTTCAGGTAGATTTTTAAGTAAAAACAACTAAACAGCGAATTTTAAATATTTTTAAACTTCCGGTTGGACGTAAGCGTTGTAGCCAAGGAGACGGATCTTCTATTTAAAAAAAAAACAAAAAACAAACAAAAAAACCTTTATTGATAACAAGGACCGACATTGACGTAAACTGCCTAAATACTTTAAAGTACAAGAAAACCGAAAACAGATCATTGGGGGATACATAACAGCAAAACACCGGGTTTTTTTTAAAGTTAAAGATAATGAATACAGTTTTTAAAACAGTTTTTGAATATTATGTAAGACTTCTACATTCATTTTGAGCAAAAACAAATTTAAGTAGTTAAAACATATATTAGAAGAGCAAATAGGATAAGAGAAAGGATGCGCAGCTGGCTGAAGCATTAACGTCAGTGCTGAAAAAGAAAAAAACAGAATCTTGGTTGTCACGGCAACGTTGTGTATGAACAAGCGCGTGCCAAATGCGCGAGAAAATAGTTATAGGTGGAAGCGCCTTTAGCTAACTTGTCTTCACTGGAAAACAATGGCAAGAGTGAAACAGCGAGCTTCAGGCAAAGAAGGCCTGAAGTAGTTAAGTCGAAAGAGATGTCAAGTCATAACCTGCCACCGGTGCGCCATTTGCCACAATGGACCAGAGTAGGGCGGCTGGAGAAGCCTTGCTCGCTACGACGCTTACCGGCTAACCCCGAACAGCGGCTCCCGCTACCTGTTATCGAGCCACCGGGCAGAGCAGCGGCAGACACGTCCTGTCAGAGCACGGACCTCCGGGTCGCTTCACTGCAAAGAAACGTCCAGTTCCTGCAGGAACAGCACAAGGAAACACTGAAGAAGCTTCACGCAGAGATAGAGCAACTCAGACGGGAGAATAAAGGTGAAGAAACCCATTTCATTCATAACGCTTGTGTAAATTAATTATTTGTAAAGGAATAGAAGTCAGTGAGCAGCAGTCCTGCTATAAGTCTTTTTAAAAGAGTAAAAACTGAATGCTTTGTGGAATGAAGGAAGTAAGCAAAAGTAAGTTTTCAAATACCTTTTAATGCTCTGATTTGGCCTTTCTGTACCTTTTCATAGTGGATGGTTAGACAGAGAGACCTCAATTATTTTTCATGGTTACGGCATTCAGAAAGAAACCACCCTATTTCATGGCTCAAAAGGTCAAACAATTATCCAAAGAATTCACAGATGGGACGTCTGTGACTCCTGTCTCCTGATAAGGTGCCGGCAAGACAAGGTCAGGCTAGGTATGGTGGTCGCATAGCAACTGCAGGGTTTTGTTTTAATGGTTCTCAGTGGGAGGTGGACAGATATCCGGTGTCACTTTGCAGTGCGAGCCACATGCTGTTCCATATAACAACATGTCACCACCCACCAGGAGACTCCCCGGTCATCCATCGTTGCATCCTTGCTGCAGCGAGGCCTGTTTTGACACGTGGGCTGCTTGCTGGTTGTTTAAGCCCACCTGCAGTGTACAGTACATTAAAGTTCTGTTGTTGTGAATGTTGCAGAGTTGAAGTATAACCTGATAATGGAGCCTCCGAAGTCAAGTAGAAAAGGTAACATGTCTCACGCACATGCAATAACTTATGAGGTTTTTTATTTCAATGAATTTTAATGTGCCACCTAAACTTAATGTCTGATCCTTCTTCTACAAGTTGCACACAGTCGAGGAGACTTTAGACCACCTAATCGAGGCAGTGGAGCCCATACTGGACTGTACATGGAGGAGCCACTGCAGGACACGACACCCTTGCAGGACCAGGCTCTCAGGTGAATGGTGGTCCTTCAGCTACCTATCTAGCTCAGTATTCACAAAGTGTGGTTATATTTTCATAAATGACCTTAGCTTCCCTCCCCACCCATTTTTCAAGCTATGCACATAAGAACTGATGGATAAAATAGATTCAGATGCAGTAACATGGATATGATGACACAACATAAACTCATTCTACTGTAAAGCAGCCATCAAAACCAGGAGAACTAGTTATTTGAACTAGTTATAGTCTGGTCTGCAGTCTGAGCCCTTTGACTTCTGGAATGTGTGCCTTTTTACACATCTATAAACTTCTTGACCTCTTAGTACCAGGTTGGACCCTTTTTGCCTTCAGAATTGCTTTGATTCTCAATGGCATAGATTCAACGAGATGCTGAAAATGTTTCTCTGAGATTTTTGGTCCATATGGACATAAAAGCATCCATGGTCTGAATCTCCCATTCATCCACATCCCATTAGTGCTTAATTGGCTTTTGATTTGGTTACTGTGGAGGCCATTTGAGTACAGTGAATTCACTGGCAGGTTCAAGAAACCAGTTTAAAATGATCTGAGCTTTGTGTTATTGCGCATTATCCTGCTGGAAGCAAGGCCAGTGAATTGAACCTGGTCCTCTGGATTGGGGAGAAGGGTGCAACAACTTGGTATTCTCAATCTAAACTGCCTTTAACAGGTTATACTTTGCCTAATTGACAATATCTCATTGACTTGCAGTAGCATTGGTACATGCACTGAAATTCTGTATTCAACCAGACAGAACCATGGCCTGGAGGCCAATGGGCGCCTCATCACTTCACTGCAGCCTCTCCGAATCCACAGCAGTTCCTCCCATCCTCCGAGGGCCCCCACACTACAGGAGTGTGAGGTCATCATCCGACAGCTTTATAATGCTAGCAGCTTACAGTCTCAAGAGGTAAGTGCCTGCAGGACGATGCTTACCTATGCTGTGTTTTAGTAGTTCAGTATGTTGTGACTTTTAAACTTGAAGTACAACCCTGTGTCATCTAGATCGTGCGCGTGAAGGCGCTGCTCAGAGATATTGTTTCAAGCAAGAAAATCACCACAGAAAACTACATCATGGCTAAGGCCTACCTTTCAGATGGAACTCAGTGAAGTGCCATTATCATTTTGATCATCAGCGACATACAACAGCCTTCAAAGCAGCAAAATTATGATAACGGTTTCTATTTTTATTTGTGTCTTTCAGCAGGTCTTTAGAAGAAAACAAATTACCAAAATTTGGCCTTCAGTCATTCCCAGAAAAACAGTATGTAAATTTGTCTCAGTTTGTATTCTGTCACAGTGCACACACAGATTCCTCAAAGCCCCGCTGTGCTACTTTTCACAAAACTTGGTTGCATAATAGCCCAGACCTGCCTTTTGCAAGAGAGATTGAGGTTTCTGAGTCAAAAAGAGAAAAAAAGAAAGAAAAAAAAAAGCCAAGCATGTTAGTCACCCCAAGTAAAATCCACATATCCTTTCCCAGGTATGGACCCTCTCAGTCCGGGGTTGTCTTTCCCGCCCTCAAACAGAGCCTCGGCTCCAACATGGCAGAAAGACCGAAGAGATCCCATGCTGTGCAGAGAGTCGGTTTGAGAAGGACTATTCAGTGACAGGAACACAAATACCAGAGCATATTTCCGTGGCATATAGTGAAATAAAGCATTTCCAATCGACGATCTTTTATGATGTCATAAAGTTGACCAGGATAGCGTGGTCGCAGCAGGAATCACACAACACTTAATCGATGATGGCCCAGTTTGATTACCTCTCCCAGCAAGCCTTGCAGTGTGAAGCAGCCATACAGCAGGACCTCCCTTAAGTGGAATGCAGCCTTCACACCTGTGTGCTTCCAGTCACTGCACGTCAAGATGTCTGCTGTTCAAAAAAAAAAGACCTATACAGACGTCCGAAGAATTATTTGCATGCTGAGTGTTTTATTTGAGATATTATGACACAAAATAGGCAACAGGTGATCCTGCCTTAAATAAATATACACTATTGTAATGTTAGCACTGGTTTCTAAGGTCGCACACCGCTGCAAACACTGGGTTTGTCAGTTTAAGAGAAGTGAAATGTCCCTAAGGTTTGGATCGTTGCAGATTTGCCAAAGTGTGCAGTTTGCGGCAATAATTAACTATGTTAAGAAATGTATTTAACGTTCTTAATTTCTTTGTTTACGTGGAGTATTACTTGTGTTTAATTAAGCCCAACTGTGGTCCTATTTACATGGTTTATGAATCATTTTTTGCTTCACAGGCTACGTTCCCTTTATGCCTTCTCTTTAGAAGAACCCTCTCAAGCTCCTTTAGTTGCTGATTCATGCATAACATCCATATTGGACATGTGTGTTTATAGTACAAGCACTGCATAAAGCTGAACAAAATAAACTAAACAAGCCGTTGTGTGTCTGCTTTTTTTAACCTGCTTGTCATATGAACGCTTCACTGAAAACGAGGAAGTTAAAGTAACCAAAAGGAGAATTGGCCACTTGACAGGCCTAGCTACAGCAACGCTGTCAGTATTAACGCTTCACTAACTGAATGAAAAAATAATTAGAACATAAATGTTTAGAAAGTTAAGGTAAGACTATGAGCACGCAGTTGTCACAGGTAATGCTACGTGATATTATAAGAAACAAGATATGTGTGGTTTCTTAAAGTTTTAGAGACGCTGTGAGGAAGTGGCTCGTTGAAAAACGTGAACCAAAGCAACAACAAACTGAAACATGAGGAAGTAATGAAGTGGGTGAAAATGCTTTGTCTGAAGCCTTTATTGTGATAAATGCGGTCATTAGAATGAGTATGACAAGACACACTGCAGCTTGATGAAATAATGTAAACACTAATTGGTGCACAGATATGAGTACATTTAAAAAAGCATCTGACCTCATTTAATAACAAATCAAAACTTTACTTCTAATTGTGCAACAGTACAGGGCGAGTTAAGAAGTGCACACGACCAAGAAGGGCAGACCTGGCTGAATCCCAAGCCTGAACCTGGTGTACCTGTAGAAATGTAGAAGTATTTAAAGATATCTATGGATATCTATCTGAGTCCATTCAGTAGCATGTAAACACGTTTATCTTTAAACCTTTACAGAAACCCGCCTCGATATTCTGGGAAACCAGGCTGAGACATAAACCATCACACTGATCTAAAAATGCACTGACTCTTTAATAGCAGCATCTCGTGCCATAATTACCAATCTGCTGCTAGTCTATTGTCAGCCTTCACATTACAGCATGCTCAACTTTGAATTGAATGCCAGTGACACTGATAAGGAACGTGATATGGTGTTAAAATAAAATATAGGAGAGGCTAAGTATTTCAGAAGTGAAGGCTAGGACGGGGTTCGCCACTGCGAGAGACGTGGATACAAAATTCAGGGATCGTATCATATATGGTAAAAACTTGAGATGATCTTGTGCCTGTGTGCCGGTCTGTGTGACCCTGGGCAGGATTTATCAAGGTAAACTGGGCGTTTGTGTTCTGCCACATGAGAGCAAGGTTGCAACTGTGCTCAACAGCTGTAGTATCTTATTTCTTCACAATTAAAATCAAGAAGCTTTTTTTTTTTTTATTTGCAAAATTTGCAGTCTCAGAGAAACTGACCTTTCCAAGACAGGGCTAATCCTGCACCATGTGATCATCCTCTTAAAAACTTGATTTAGATTATAATTAACTGCAGTTTGCATCACTACACTGGGATTCCTGTTAGTGTCTCACAGGATACATCCCCATGAAAATAATAAATATAAGATTACTGCACAAAGAAAAGATGCTGTGTGAAAGCGATACAGGCACAGAAGGGTAGTCAGGGGTTAAAGGAGTTACAAGCAGAAGATGATTTGTAAAATGTGTAAGTTTCTTATGACGTCTGAAGTGTCAGTGGTGTGAATGAATTGGGGGGGGAAGGGGCATTTATTTGTGGACTCATGACCTTTACACACAATCTGACTGGCTGAAATAAAACTGTCTTCTGCAGCTGAAAAATGAGTTGAGTGATGTCGGTCAGTGAGGATATTATGCCTGTGTAAAGTGCTGCTGTTCTCTTGGCACTGTGAGCAACTTCTAACTGGTAGCTTGCTACCATCAGTCCCCTTGGTTTCGCCTGTGCAAAGAACGAGATCACAGGTTTTGTTCACTAGTTCCTTGTGCAACAACTCGCCCACCACCGATTAAGTCAAGGGTGGTTGTGTCAGCTGCGCATTTAATCTTCAGACTGCAGGGCATTGAGACTGAGCTAAAGGGGGCAGCCCTTCAAGGTTACTGTGTTGATGTTAATTTAACAGAGGCCTACAGTTTTATAAGCTCTTACAAAACCAGTTTTTGGGTTAAAGAACCAGCTTTTCTAGCCTTTTCTGTGTGTGCTGAAATTATCCATTTTGGTATGGTGGGTTTTTATAGCAGCTTTGTACTTCAAGAAAGCACGGACTGTGGAACTGCTGCTGAGGTGGTCAAAATGTCAGGTTTCATTAAGTTTGGACCTGCTTAACCTTAACCTGCCACACAGACAGACAACAGAATCTATTGATAATGGGATGATGGGCAGGCATTGCCTCTTGCACACATCCACTAGATGGTGATGTTTGTGAAGAAACCTGTCTGCACCTACATACAAGGGTAGACAGCAGGTCAGACAAAGGTATTGTAAGTCTCACCCTGCAAAATCCCACTAAACCCATCTCAAATGAAAAGCTGCCCTAGTTAATGTATCAAAACATGATGCAGAAGCTGTTTTTTGTTTCTCTTTCCAATTTGTTGCATCACTGCATCTTTGTGGAAATGTGGGAGTTGGCAGGCTTTAACCATTAAGTCCCAGTGGGTGCAAATCTATTAACATTCAGACAGTGTTTCAGTGATGAGAGCTGCTCTGTGCCAGCTGTAGCCTCATGAGGCACGGCCACTGAAAGCTCAGTCACCACAGGAACTGAGCTACTTCTTTACAGATCCTGCTTTTATCACTGAGCAAAACTTGTTCTGCTTGGCTGAATGGCTTGCCGCACTCTGCTTGTGTTTTCTGATGCATTCTTTTACTTGTATTGCATTCTTCTTCTTCAGAGACACTGCCCCTTGCATTTAAATATGCTCTCTCTCTCTCTCTCTCTCTCGCAGCATATTCTGCTTTGGGTTGGGTCATTTTACAGGAGCCCCAAATCGATATTTCACAGTTGTTTTTCCCCAGATAATACTTATTTTGAGAATGATTGAAGAGGAAGTTAAATAACACCAGGAAATGAAAATAGGGAAACATGTACAATTTTTACTGGTGATATGAATTAGTTGTTCACTGAGCAAATATACTGTACCTATGGGCTATGGTTATGTGGCTAAAAAAGTATATTAAAAACACACGAGCTTACCACTGACTTAAAGGCACAGAACACAAAAAGATCCGAGACAGTCACTAAACACAGTACTAACATAAGAACACGTTGTTGGGCAGACATCTGACTTTTTTGTATTGAGAACTACAGAAACCTTAAGAATTAGATCACTTGCTCGATTCTCTTGCTTATTCTATCTGCGAATCATTTCATAGAGTAATGTTTTCCATTGCTAGAAAAAAAAGCTAAATTTTGATGCTTCTCTTTTTACACCTACATAACTACCTGTCAAAAGCACATATAATAGCACTTTCTACTCCACAGTATCTACTTCAAAGCTGCAATAGCTCACAAAATATGTCCCAGTGTTGTTGGGTAAAAGTAGTAGTTAAATTACCCTTACCATAACCAGCTATGCCTGTGATTTTCCTTAATTTCCAATTAAGAATCAACTAATGAAATAATACCTCTCTCTCACACACATATATATATTGCAGCATCTTTTAACATCAATGTTGCCTAATTAAGACTTTACTGCTTAGCCTCTGTTGGATTGGTACCACTTTTTTGGCGCATTTATTTGCGGTTTAGTCATTGTTTAGCCTGATTTAAGCTGTTATTATATTTTTGAGTCACGCGTTGAATCCCTTTGAGTTTTTGAAAAGCAAACATCCAATAAAATGACTACGTCAAACACGGAACACGGAGTAAAAAAAATACACTTGTATCTCGACCTGCTCCATATTGCTATATGCACTATATTCCCGAGATGATGGTACGGCTACTTCTATTCTCAGTCTGCTTCACGGAAACATGATTGACACCTACTCTCCGCGGAGAGAGTGCCTTCGCCAGCCGCCCACCCCTTCCCCTCCTCTCCGCTCTCTCTCTCCGGGCGTCAGTGACGCGCTGATAGAAAGCGGGACCTGCCCTCCCGTCGCCATTTTTCGGCCTCAGTACTCGCACTTCTGGTAGCCTGTGCTGGTGGGGACGAGCGGAAATAAGGGAAAGTATAAAATATAGCAATCGTTAAGCTGAGATCCCTCGTGAGCGGTCGGGAATGCACGCGACAGCTCCCATAAACGATCGTGGCTCCTGAGATGCACGCGCAGGAGACGAGCCGCTGCCCTGAAATCATTTTTTTGTGTGAAGACGTGTTGCGAGCCGCCATTTTTCTGCTGTGTTGCCTCAAAAGTCTGCTCCGACTCGAGAAAGGGGATTCGAAAACGCGTTTCCATGAAGTGTGTCTCGCCGTGAGCTCCGCAGGATTTCGGCTGATAGTTTCGTGACCTGCCGAGGACCTTTGTGGACAGATGAGGGATTATCAGATGTAAGAAGAAAAAGGGGGAAAAGTGAGGCCACATTTTCCGCTCTCACGACTGACACTGACTGGAGGAGATATATTTATTAGAAGAGAAGATTGTGTTTTCTCGGAAGGCGGAACGAAAAGGGGAAGCTTCATTGATCGTTTGTTGCTCGGGCCCTCCGCCAATGGTGGCCTGTCGTAAGTTTTCTCGTTTTTCTTCTGTTTTTTGCCCCCCTTTTAACAACTGCTCAGCCGCTGACTGGTCTGCTAAACACAGGGACAACAGTATGCTCCAGAGTTGGGACAAGTCACTGACAGCCTGCATCTGAAAGAGGAAAAAAGAAAACACAAACGCCAGGTTGTTTCGGTTTTTTTTTTTTCATAATCAGTTTTTTCGGTGCCTGGGGCGTTTTGTGAAGAAAGCACTCGGAAACTTCTTCCAGGGCGACGAGTGCCCTGCCCTGCGGCTTCCAAATCCTACAGTTTGCTGTGATTGGCCAATTGGAACCACGCATACAGCTTTTAACTTATTGCCTAGCCAATCCTGTAGTATTTTTTTTCCTTTCTATTATTATTATTAATATTAATTTTTAAGTCTATATTAACTTATTTTTGAACAGAAATGTCAACTGCTCGCTTTGATTCCTCTGATCGGTCCGCCTGGTATTTTGGACCCGTGTCACGACAGGAGGCACAGAATAGGTTACAAGGACAGAGACATGGCATGTTTCTTGTGCGAGACTCGTCAACCTGTCCCGGCGACTACGTGCTGTCGGTGTCGGAAAACTCCAAAGTGTCTCACTATATCATCAACTCTTTGCCCAGCAAGAGGTTCAAAATAGGCGATCAAGAGTTCGACCACCTCCCAGCTCTCCTGGAGTTCTACAAAATCCATTACTTGGACACCACCACGCTGATAGAGCCAGCCCCCAGGTAGGAAGGGCACCCACCACGCCTCCTCCATCTCCTTACCCCACTATTTTTTTTTATTTTTTATCAGAACTAACCCAGTTTCACTTGGTTATGTCATAAAAGCAGCACCATTACCACACATCTAGTTTGCTTGTTTGTTTGGATTTTTTTTAAGTGAGGATACCACTGGAAAAGTAAACCTCACTCAGGATTTGTGTTTCTTCAGTTGAACCTGATACCACATTTTGAAAATTGAGGATTTAGTTAATTATGTTTATGAAGGGTTTTAATTTTCACTCATTTGAGGCTTGTGTTAAGCAATGGACTTGCTTACATCTCAGTTGACACATCATCTGTGTTTACTGAACATTAATAAAACTGCATTATTTATTGAACACACTCTAGGCTGCACAGTGATAACTTTTCAGGATAAACAATTAATATTTACTTCCTTTCCTCGTTATTTTTAATCATCTAAGGTATTCAAGTACGCCGAGTCCTCCTGTCCAGCCCATGGTTGGAGCAGAGGAGAATCTGGAGTATGTGCGGACTCTGTACGACTTCACCGGCAGCGATGCTGAGGATCTTCCCTTCAAGAAGGGGGAGATCCTTATCATCCTGGAAAAGCCAGAGGAGCAGTGGTGGAGTGCCAAGAATAAAGATGGACGTGTTGGGATGATCCCTGTGCCCTACGTGGAGAAAGTGGTACGACCTTCGCCCCACCCTGGCCAACCTTTTCATGGATCGAGAAACTCCAACAGCTATGGAATCCCTGAGCCCTCCAATGCTCTTGCTCATGCCTATGCCCAACCCCAGACGCCTTCTCCAATGCCCAATGCACCTGGAGCAGTTATCGCTCCGCTACCGTCCATGCAGAACGGCCCTGTCATGGCGAAAGCCATCCAGAAACGAGTGCCCTGTGCCTACGACAAGACTGCTCTTGCTCTAGAGGTATTGTATTTATTTGATCTCACTTGTTTTGTGTTTTTTCTAGGGGATCAACATGATTTCATCACGTTATAATGCATTGCTCATTTTTATAAAGGATGGATATTCTAGCTAAACCATGAGCTTTTCATAAATCTGTTTAGCTGCACCTTTGATCTGTAATGCAACACAATGCAGTAAATTAATATGCCAGGTAAGGGCCTGGAGTGCAACGTGCTGTAAGCTTCTTTGCCTAAAGCTGCAGTATCCCATCTTCAGTCATTTCTTAAACATTTTTCCACGTGTGCCCTAATAAACCAAAAATGTCTGTGTGCAGCTTAGACTTTTCTACACAAACTAGAGTTCATCACCTCAGTCAAGTTAAAACACTGAAAAAATGTCTGTAGAAGTGTCAGAAGCTAAGAGGTTCTGTAGAAGACTTTGTTTTTACATTTTCACAACCTGACAGCTCTCCTATTAATAGGAGCTGTCAGGTTGCCTAAAAAATGGACAACAATCGCCAATCTCAAGAGGGAACTGGTAGAAAAATTAGGTTTTGTAACCGAAGTTTGAAGAGGCTTGTGTGTAAAAGTATCACTTCTTTTTACACTAAAATTGCAAAATTAAATAGTAGAAGGACCTGGGGAAACACCGGTGCCACCTTCAGTAACCCACAGAAGTTTTGCTGGTTCAATGTGAGAAAGTGTCTACAGATAAGAATCATATTTTTCTGACTCCTTTTTGACATACTAGCCTCTTTATGTGTTGTCACACCAAAAGACTAATAACCAAACTGTGGTTTTAGCATCTTGCTGCTTACTCTTATCAAACCCCCTCCTGTTTGTTTGTTTGAATATAGAAAGTATTTTTTTTTACACCACGAGAATGTCTGCAACTTCACAACCAGCTCTGGACACTGGCTGCACAAAGATGCCTTGGTTATAGGGTGTTGCTGTTCAGTCGGAATGCATGAACCACATCCATTTTGTAGCCTTGGATAGTTTAAAAAAGAAAAAAAATGCAAGTTTCTCTCTTTGGATTAGACCAAAAGTCATGCAGGTATATGCATGGTGGCTTGAGAGGGCTTAATATGGTTCTTTGAATGATGAATAATAAATGCAAAACAAAAGTTTGCAGATGTAAATGGCAGGGTGGGTGGGGACTCTAGCGAAACTCGCCACAGCATTGTGGCTTTTGATCACTTGTCTCTGTGACTGAAGCTTACGCTCAGTGCGGTCCATCTATCTGCTAACCTGGAAGCAGCTTTGACGAAAGGTTTTCTCAGCAGTGATACTTTCCTCGGTGGTACGCTGTGGCTAATACAAATCTGCTCTGACTGTGATGGCATGTTGAAACATGCAATGCAATGCTCAATATGTGCCTCAGAAATATAGTGGGCCTCCAAAACACTCAGCTCCAGAAGCAGATTGAGCTGTAGTGGTTTTTTTTGGGGTGTTTTTTTTTTTTTTTCCCCCAGGGGAGGGGTGAGAATGGAAGCTATCTTACAATAGCTTCACTTCCATTCACTCCCATCAGTTTGACAGCAGTTTTAGGTGTAAAATAGGGCAGCAGAGATGGATGCCGAGAAGTACTTCCTCCCTGTGACTCTTTAACTGCGACGCTGGTTATGTGCATAAACAAGATGCATCACCTAGCCAGTGTCTCTGCACCCTTCCTGGCCTGTTGTCGCCCATCTTTTGTTAGCACCAAAACAAGATTCTAGCTTCCATTTAATAAATGTTCATTTAACTTACTCTAATTGATAGGAGAAAGAAAGAGACGAGAACAAGGGGATGGCTGTAAAGAAAGGCGGGTTGCACACGAATGAGAAGTCAAGAGTGAGCGCGTGAAAACAGAAACTTGAGGTGCAACTGTGTTTGCCGCTTACGTTTTCTCTGTGATCATATGGTGTAGCAGGGAAGCAGCAGATGGAGCCACGGTTAGCAAGAGATGAAATATTAAAGTTGAATGTGTCTCTCCTCGGTACATGCATGCTTCCCAAAAGTACATCTGAGATGATTATTGATGCAACGGTACATTTGTTGGTGCTGGCGTAGATGCTTATATAATGCTTGCTGACTCGTGTTATTAGTCAAGTGAAGAGTACATTTTCTGTTTCTAAGAGTTTCCCCAAGCTGGTCCAATAGACCTTCAGGTGATCAACTCATATTATATTATATTGTTATTATTATTTTTTTTAAATAAACCACCAGAATCTGGCAAAAAGCAAACTTTGTTTCCTTAGGGCGCTAAAAAAATGTTAACATGTGATAATAGTTTTTTAATTATTATTTTTTATTAATTAGGGATTGATTTGAATCCAATTGGCATTCATTTGAATCTCGCTTTTCCTTGTTGTAATTGCTGATATGGGTAATGCGTTCATTTTAAGGCTATGCCATGTTGTCATCGTACGTTTTAGAAATTGCCACATCTGTTTGCGTTGGCAAGCTCCACCTAACTCAGAGTATTAGTTTATTTCAACTGGACAATAAGTAAGAATGAAGCCATGGGAGCTTTTGTTCCCCCAACTCTTTCCCGCTAACGTGGAAGTACTGTTAGCACCTAATGTTGCGCAGTCCTACGTGGCAAAGGTGGGATCGATTACCACCGAGAAAAAAACAACAATGGTAGTTGTTAAAATCTGCATGAAGTCTTTGACGTCAGTGCTTCCAACTTGAGGAACAGAAAGCTTGTGGTCAGATACATGTACCTCCATTTTTGCCACCGGGGCCAGTCTTCCCTCAGAGTAAAGTAATGAAACTGTTCCAGATTCAATATTGCTGTCATGTCTGTGGGCTGCATTGTCCATGTGATGAGTGCACAGTCTTCTCTCTAGTAGGGATAGTGATAGCTCTTGTACCTGCTTAAAGATGGACAGCACTTGAACGGTTCAATAAGTTCTAATTTGAATTCTTTTAACTGAGCTTTATTTTAGGAACCTATGTATTGAATTTGTTTTCCAGGATCTGTGTTTTTATGGTCCTGTGAAGACTTGCGAATGTAGACATCCATAAGGTTTTCTGATTGCATAGATATGACTATAATTACAGTAATTAGTTCTCTGGGATACCGTTGCTACTTATGTTTCTTAAAATGGGAATATTGGAGGGGAGAGACATTCCTTAATCAAAAATCTACTCCTGGTTTTGCTTAATCAGCAGCCTTGCTTTTTCTTTTTTCCCAATTCCTGACAAGTTTGGTTTGCAATTTGACAAAACCCAAATCACCATTCGCCTGTCAACAAAGCTTTGTTGTTCACAGCTGTCAGTGTGTGCCGCCTTTCAGCCTCTGATTGAAACGCGGTATATGATCACAGACTCCGGCCCTTCCAGAAGCATTAATGTGCGTCATACCTTTAAATGAACTGGCACAGCTTGACCCTTTCACACATTGGTCACTACAGTGGGCAGCTATTCAAAGGCTGTTTTTTTTTTTTGTTTTTTTGTATTTGTGTCAGTGTTTACGATAGGGCTGTGCATTATGCCCAAAATCTTATATCCCGATATTTCATTTCATATCACGATATAGTACATTTTCTTTGTATTCAGTGAATAGTTATATAATCACCACTCCTTTATTTAATTTAAATGAAAAAAAAAAATCAAAAATGAGAAGTACTTAGGGCTGTGCGATATGCCCAAAATCTTATATCCCGATAAAAGGCATCTATCGTCCCGACAGCGACATATATATAATAAAACTTTTACAATTTCTGTAAATTCTGAATCTCGGGCAACTCAAATTTCTTGACGTGTTTTCAGCTGGGCGTCGTGTACCTGGAGTTACATAGGTTACATACTTATGTTACATAAGTTGAAACGGACTCAGTTATTTTTGTATTTATTAAACGGCGTGCTGCGGGGAAAAGCCTGTTCTAAGGTTTATATTTTAGCACCTGACGGCTCTTTTCTGCTTCTCGTCGTAACCACTCTTCATGGTGATTCCATTTATTTTGAAAAGTCTCAACAGGATCTTCTGCTTTATTGTGAAAGGTTTATGAGGAAAGTAAACAAGCGGACGGCGGAGCTGCACAATGTTTTCACCGTCGTTGTTGCTGTCAACAATAACACTTAAAAACAGTCACTTGTCCGTGCGTAGTGTGGTTATTTTAAATATAAGAGAAAGCGAGAACTTTAAGAAATTCTACAGTGACCAAAACGATAAGAAAACATTGC
>VUQR01031758.1:0-10454 GCA_015108515.1 Hemichromis elongatus | reverse complement strand
AAAAGCAAACAAAAAAAAAAAAAAAAAAAAATGAAAAAAAAAAAAAAAAAAAAAAAAAAAAAAAAAAAAAAAAAAAAAAAAAATAAAAAAAAAAAAAAAAAAAAAAAAAAAAAAAGGAAAAAAACAATAACAAAAAACATCAAACAAGCTAAATAGATTTTTTTTTGGTCCATTAAAACAGACTATTTTAAGTTGCTGCTGTATATAATCCAAGCTAATGGAAATAAGGAAATAAAACAAGTGGAAGGTAGGCTATTCCTCCATGTCTATCACAATCCTTTAGTTCTTTCTCATCATCATCGTCTAACAATTTCACCACTTTAAAAAAAGATCAATCTTTACCAAGTTGAGTATGACAGGACTGGGCTCTGGCTCCAGTCCGCTTTGGTGTTATACTGGTGGTAGTAGCCATGTTGTTGGATGCAAGGTTCAGATGCAGAACGCAAATGAGGAGGGTGGAGGAAGATCTGCGCACCATCTGGATCTCTGGAAGAGTATGGAAACGTACTGTACTCAGACCTGCACGAAAGAGTTACACGGAGGTTAAATGTAATGCGACTGCATGCCTGGTGCCATTCATCTTTATCTCAGGTAGTCTTTGAGTCAGCAGAAGTGTGTCAAGCATTTAAAAAAAAAACAAAAAACACCAAACACTGGATATTTTGAAATCACACCTGTAAGGTTGAAATGGCATGGAAGCTGGCACCATCTGTTCATCACTGCTGCAGTTGTACTCCCGCAGCACCAGGGGCTCAGCGTGCATCATCTCAGATGAGTCCGGCTCCAGAGCTGAGCCTGAACGGTGCCCCCCCTTTAGTGACTTCTGCGTGGAGGCCTGGCTCTCCTTCCTCTGTACGAACTGAGAGGTGAAGGGCAACCTCTGCAGGCCTAAGAGGGAAATGCAACATTTAAATCTCAGGAGTGTCACACTGCTTTAGCACAACTTTCATCACCATAAATTCTTTTTATGATTTCTGCTAGTCTTCATTTATTTTAAACTTGAAGAATTACAGAAGCTTACTTGGAGAACGGTTGCTCAAGTCATCCCTGTCCAGCATGGGTCTTTTTGCAGGGGGGCTTTTATTTGACAACCTAAAAATATATCATATAATAATTTACATCTTCTTTTCAAATAATTGTAATTCAATGTTTAAAACGACCTAAATTAAGAAAAACCAAGTATCTTAAGAGGCATTCTTACCTCTTGCTGTGAGAATGAGTGCCTCCTTCCCTGAAGCCTTTAGCGAAGGGGTTGTGTTCAATTTTCAGTTTGGTAATCTTAGAACAAACAAGAAAAGACTGTTGGATTGGCATTGGAGTATTCTGTTAAATAGAAAGGATGTTCAGCACAATAACTTGAATGTTATTGATTGTTTTTGGTAGATTTGAACCTTTGGGTTTTGGTAAGCAGTGACTGCAGTGAAGGCCGTCTCTGGGAATGAGAAGCTATGCAGAGAGCCCCAGCGGAGAGCATACGGGTTATCCGCCTGGACCACATGAAACCTTGGGTAGTAGCGATGCATGGAGAGCAGGATGATCTGATTGTAAGAATAAAACAATAAGCAAATGGTCAAATACAGTGAAGACAACATTTTAGAATTTCAGTTTTGAAGAAAAAAAAAAAAAAAAAGAGGGGGGTGTCTTACATGGCCATGCTGATTCAAGGTATTGTTGGTGAGCTTAAGCTTGGGGAAAGATAGTGGCTCCTTCATCCAGTGCCTTCCTGAAGCAGGAGAGTCGGGGTGCATGTATGTACGACACGGGGGGTGGGGGTCCGCCACTCCTGCGATCTCCCACTGCTCCTTTTTCCACTACAGAGAAATGGTGAAGTGGGGCAGATGCAACTGTGAGACTTTAAGATGTGTGTCATTAAGCAAAACCCTCCAAACTCACACACAGGGGGGGAGTTTTGTTTTTTTGTTTTTTTAAGTGCTCCTTACAGTACTCTACAATGCAATACACCGAGCTAAAAAGGGAGTGATCCAGTTGGATGGGGGTGATTAAAGGGAACAATGCAAGAGCAGCTGAATCTATGGAAGGTCAACTACTCCTCATTCACTGATTGATTAGGCTTCCAGCCGAGACACTTACAGGGCTCCCTTTGATATGCAGCAGTGAACGACCCAGAACGGGCAGACTGAGGTCTGGCTCCGAACTGCAGCCTTTTACTTTTACAAACAGCTCACTTTAAGCCAAAGAAAAGCATGTAAGACATAGGGGGTCGGGTAGGAGCAAACTAGCTACAGCACATAATCGTCGTCGCTTGTTGCGTGCGATCATACCTTGTACTTGAAGCCATCTATAGGAATGATGTCCATTGTGATGACGTAGTTTGTAAAAGGCTGGAGCCCGGATACCCTGACGCTGCAGTGTGGAAACATTCTCCTGAAAAGAGACACATCAAGTCAAAAGCAAAAATGTGCCTCAATATGTAAAAGTGCACTTTGTGTAGTCCTTTTTCAGGACCTTGTATTGTCACCACCAAGGTTTTAAACCCCCCCCCCCACTTTGTTTAACTTTATGAACTACAGTAAAATAAAACATAGTGAAACAGCCTTAGTATTAACATGTTAGGTAAAAATGTTATATTTCCCTGATAAACGTATTGTGTTTACTCAGGATGTCGACAATTCAACTGCTTTCAAGACTTGTGTTTCTATTGCAATACTTGTACTGTCTTTCTCTGTGCCCTCCATCATCTACAACTAAAAAAAAACCAAACAAACAAGAATACACACTCTGAAAGCTACATAAAGCTAAACTGAATTAACTGAAAAGCATTCTTTTCTAATTTTCAGTAAAGAAAAACAAAACAAAACAAAAGAGAAAATACTGCTGGATTAGTTATCAGATTGTGTTCTTCGCATCGTTCCTTGAAATATTTTTTTTTCTTTTAGAGTCATGAAAGTGTTTAAGGAAAACACAGAGGTCATTTTGGCTATTTAACTGTACCCACTGGATGCATAACATTTCTGTCTTCAAAGCTACACATGCTATTGTCCTACTATATGTTCTACAGTGTGGATACTAGAGATCCACAAATTCAATTTTCAACCCAATGAGACGTGAAGCCATTCAGGGAATACCAGCCATGGAGAGGCTACGAAGTCACGTTCACTCCCTGAAACGCCCGTGTCCGTGTTCCAGTGAATGCATCTCATACTCATTTTGTTTAAAAGTAGCAATACCACAATATACCATTCCAAGTGCATACCTTAATGTATAATCAGCATCTATCACACAAGTGTTCCATTTATATATTTTCATTACTCCTACCTGTAACTACCTACTGAAATGCCACGTGTGCATTTATACCAACACCGAACTCCTGCAGCCTTTTGGCACAATGTGAACTATACCTACACTAGTGGCACTGAGAGAAGTCATTTTATATGTTAATTCTTTAGGATTCAACTCAAAGACATCAGACGCTTCTACTATCCATGCACAGAGGTCCAGGAATGGTGTTGCTGTTTTAAGGAGAACTGGTCAGTAGGCAGTTATCTCATGACTCATCTCTCTAATCTTGAACTTAACCTTCTCCAAAGTGCATTAGCTTTGTAGTGCATGTATATTGTATATAGTTATACACCTCAGTAATAAGTGAACTACCTTTGGAGTACAGAACACAGTGTTAACCCTGAAGTTAACCAGATAAGACCAAGTCCTGCTTTGTAGCACAGGCCTCAGATTCCATCTGGCTGTGCGGAGATAAAACATGGCGTCGAATCAAAACAAAATACAGTATGTTAAAATTAAAAACTTGATTGATTTTTAGTTCTGTTACGGCCCCCTTTACTGACATGCAGCTGTGAAGAGACTGCAAATGTCTTTTGTAGTAAACAGGATCATTTTATCTAAAAACAAAATTATCGCACTACACCATGATGGACAAATAATGCAAAAAACCCCAAAACAATCTAATCTTTCCAGCAAGCACCTTAAATGATTCAGAGAAGGCCTGTGAGAAACATTACGCTTTGAGGCCCTTTTTCTGCTAAGGGTACAAGGATGACTTCACTGCACTGAGGGGCCAATGTACCATCAAATCCTGAACAAGAGACTTCCTCCCTCAGCCATGATGCTGAAGATGGGTCAGTGACCCAAAACATACCGCCAAAGCAACAAAGAAGTGGCTAAAGAGGTGGCACATTAGGGTCATGCAGTGGTCTCCAGCCCCAAGGCCAATAGAGTCTGTTTTTTAGTTGCCAAGCAGCAACTTTGGTGTTAGACCAACAACAAAAACACAAGATTTTCAGTGAGCCCATTCTACCAGTTTTCTAACTGTTGTGAGAAATACTGATGTCATGAAAAAACAGTGGAAGCTCCACACAGAGCACTCTTTAGAGAACACAACATGTTTTAAGTATCACCTTCATTACCTTCCATGCTTTGTGATAATCATCTCTGTACCGATGTTGTGAAAGGACTGCCAGAGATCAGCGTTCTCCAGGGTCATCCTGATGCCACTGTGCTGGTATGGGTGAGCTAACGACGACATGCTTTCATTCAAGCCGAAGTCTGAGAAAGAAATGAAAGAAAAAAATACAACTATACATGTAAAAGTCCTGCAGTTGTATTCATAGCAAGCCTCCACCTCTGAAGAGTCCTTCCACAGGACCAATAGTTCTCCTTAAGCCAATAAAATATGAATGTAGACTCTCTCTGGAAGAGTTTTCCTTTTTATTTAATTGTTGTTAGTTTGGGGGCTCATGTCGCACAAGTTGTAATTCACCAACAGATCATTACAGGACTTTTTAAAGTTTCTTTGTGGGTCATTTTAAACATGCACACTCATGCAGCACAGGTAGGTGTGATAACACAACTTACCAACGATATGGTGGATGTCATCGTGTCCTCCTGTCATCTCCATCACAATCACCCAGTGAATCCCTCAAGTTTTTAACAAAGTCCAGCCTTGAAATGATTAAACTAGTGAGAGCATTCAGGAGTTTATATCCTTGATTGGTCTGGGCCTTGAACTCGATTGGTCATAAGAAGAGGGGTGGACTTAGCGGGCAGGGGTCAAAAGACTGAGGGGGCAAAGTGAGGAGTTTACCTGCCATTTAGGTTTTTGTGTGTGTGTTTTAGTGCACACATTTTTCTCTTTTTAAATGTTGCAATATAAATTTGATTTGGGGAGAAAACCATAAATATATTGCAACAAATTAGTGTGTTCCCTGTACTGACTTTACACTAGATGTTAGTAACCCCCTCTGAACACACCTTTAAGGCCCTCAAAAGCAGAAAAGTGAGCAATTTGGCTTTGACGCAAGAACTGGTGCTCTGCTGTGTGCCAGGCACACAGTGTGTATTAGTCCTGAAACCCATAAAATATTCATTCCCCACTTTTGTCCTGCATTCCAAATTAAAAAGGATGGCGATCATTTAAAAATGCCAGGGGTGGTTCAAACGGACCCCTCTCGGCAGCTTTGAATTTTGAATGTGTATTGAGAACAAGCTGTTTGAGAGTTCGTGTCTAGCCTTGCTAACAATGCTGCTAAACTGGCCAAATGGCCTAATTTACTCAAGCACACACACACACACACACACACACACACACACACACCTAACTATCCTGGGAAGAGACAGGCAAGCAGTCAGAAGCCTGTTCAAATCAAAGACCGCTGGCACTGGTGAAAGTTAGAAAACCAAACGCTAAGGTTAAAAATAAAAACGGCAAAAAGTTCAAATATAAAACATCCTGTCAAGCTCTTTCTGGGTCACAAAATAAACTCTAGATATTTTCAAGCGAGAATGTAGCTGTGTAAGCCTCAAATATCTGCTCACCCGCGCAGTCTTTCGCTACTCAGGTTAAACATGACATATAAATCACTTGGATAACTTAAAAATGTTGCTTGGCTTTTTTCAGACGTACAGTGCGAGCAAAGGACTCAAACACGACTAACTTGCATGAGCATGTACATGTCCACCATCCGGATTTTTTTGTTTCTGAGGCTACTGCCTTTCTTTCTGTTATGAGTAAATGAATCGCTGCATTTGGGCGCACTCTTTGGAGGGTGCATTTGCTTGCAGCAGGGATTTTTTTTCCTGCTGAATGCTTCTATTTGCTCCATTATTATTATTTAAATGTACTCACTGGCAAATAAATAAACAGCCTTTTAAAAACTATCAACGATAGGGTTGGGTGACTGGAAAAATATTTCCACTAATTATACACAGACACACACATACACACACACACACACACACAGGCACACACACGAACCTCTCTGTGTGGATTTTGATCAGGTTTCAATTAAAAAAAAATTTTTTTTACCACAACTCTCAAACAAATACAAAAAACAAAAAACAGTCATAATGTGCACCATTTAGCCTCCCTCTGCTTACAAACTACATACTGTAATTCCCATATGAAAAAAAAAATCACTTTATAGAACAAAGGGGGCTTGTCAATGCCAAATTTCAGAAGAAAGATCTGCATATTAAAAGTTTAGGATTACATACTTCATAGTTCTGACAGATTATTTACAGAAGGGTTTCCCTCTCTGGATTTTACAGACATCTTATGAAAGAGAGTGGCTCGCTTGCTCTGTGAACACATTTGCTCCAACTAAAGGGCATGTTGAAACATTTCTCCTCTGCTTAAGTCAACTTCAGGCTTGAAGATGGAATTTGGTCTGCCTAGGGCATGGATCACCTCTGAAAGTATTGCCATAAAGTCACATCTGTATGCAAAAGTCAAAATTTGTCTCTGCTAATGACATTTCATGATGACAGAGTGCTTTATTAGGGACCAGGTTTTAGATGTGTACTTGAGCCAACACAGCTGATTTAAATGGCTAAATCACTTCCTCCACGTGTCTTGAGGTTCTCCAGAGGCCTGGTAATGAACTAATCATTTGGTTCAGGTGTGTTGACCCAGGGTGAGATCTAAAACCTGCAGCACACCGGCTCTTGAGGCCTGGAGTTGGACACCCCTGCCTTACACTGATGGCTCACTGAGTTCAGAGTCGTTCAGAATGATCACCTTCATTTAATGATGAAACATTTTTATGTTCTCTTCCAGGATGACACTACCTCAACCCACAGGAGACGTCACTGCCAGTTACGTAAATCATCTCATTTTAGTTACTACTAAATCCAAGTCAGCTTTTGGTGTGTTGCACTGCACTCCACAAATACAGGGGATTTTCAGTGCTTGCAGAAGAGCTCTAGAGAACTGAAGATTTAACCCCAATAACACATTAAAATGTTTGAGGGCATGTGTTAGCCAAACACCTCACAGAGACAATTTTGCTGGGTTTTCCAGAGTTTACACGCTCCCTTTTGCACTTTTACCTAACGATTTACAATGAATCAAGCTGTAAAACCACCAAACAATGCAAAAAGGTGAAAGCCACACTGGTGTAGGTTGCAAGATATTATCACTAACATGATTTCATTTGCATTTTTGTCATTTTGCATTTTCCAATGCATCAGTTCTGCTGCAGTAAAAATATCTCATGGCACAGGAAATTCTGTGGTTTCAGCAAGTTAGTCTAAGCTGCAGCTCAAAGATGCAGTACATGACATCACTAGTGGTAGTTTAAACACAGCTCTGCTCAGCTCACTGCCTGGTGGGGCTTTTTTTCCCTGCACAGAGGAAGTATTTTCAACCCACCAAAAAGGGTTTTAAATAACTATTATGCCAATTCAGGGTTTATATTTAGTCAACTCCAAGAGGCATTTGTTTACAAAATGGTCACAAATAACAAGTTACTGCCAAATGCATTAAATACTGAAGCACTTCCAGAGGTAAATGCTCCAAAACTTCATCTTAGGCCTGCTTATTAGTTATGCTTTTATACTTCTACTATGTTTAAAGTAGGGATGGGACACAATATATATATATATATATATATAAAAAAAAATCTAATTAGAGACTAATCTTGATTAATTTTGTTTAATCAAACAAAAAATTTGTCAAAGTTAACTAATAAAATTTAGTAAAATTTTGAAATGAAACTAAAAGATGTTTCTCACCTTTGGGGGCACTCAGACTCCTGCGTGGACTGACAACCGAATCAAACCTGCAGCAAACAGCCATGGCTTGGACTGAACCACAAAATCTATGGACTGAACCAAATGATAGGCAAGCACTCAAACGCTCTTATTAGTGCTGTCAATTACTGAAAAGTGGAAAAAAGGGGGGAAATACGGGCTGCAGGTGCGTGGTTCGGTTTCGTCACAGTAAATTTTTTCAGTTTTAAAGTGTTAGGCTTTTTTTGTGTGGAGTCTGCACTCCCACAGGTCAGATATGCCAGTTAGGAGAAAAAAGCAGAGCATAGGGATAAATGGGGCAAGATGTTTGACAAAAACTATTATTGCTACCAAGGAAGCAAACAAAAACAACAACAATAGAATTCATTTATTTATATCTCTTTAAATGCAAACAACAGCTGCCTGACTCCAAAACAACAAAAAGCAAGAAAAAAGATTTTTATTTTAAAGAACAAATTTATTTGTCATGCATTATGAATGCAAAACTGTAGTAGAATCCTTTTTGATTTGTTAACTTATTGCAGGAATATACATGATATGATATGTGCAGAATCTGCTCGTTTTAGACTGCTCACAAAGCAATCTGGTGAGTTTGAGACACAGGTGGCAGTGCTGACAATGACAATAATGCTAAATCTCATTGTCTCGTATCTTGCCCTTATCTTGTAATGGGTTCATTTAAAATATCCCCAATGAACTTCTGTCTCATCATAATAAAGGGAAATTTAAAGGGAACTTTTAATTCATTTAATTTATTTTAAATTACACAGCGTGTTTGATTAGCAGGCCATCACATTTAGTGGAAGACCTATTTGAAAGTATTACGGTAAGGCCTTAATGTAGGGACCAGTAGGTGGCAGTGTTCACCAAAGAATGCTTAATCTAACGTCGTCTCAGTTTTTAACCCTCCTATTATGTTGTTTCTCTGGTGCAGCAATAATATTGCCGAGTCAGTTTGGGGACATGTTTAGTCATCCAAAAGCATCAGGAACTAAAAACTTCCAGTAACCTTAGTTGATATCTTATTATCAACTCCATTACTAACAATTTCAATCAATATTTAGTGCGATGGTGGAGGATGGAAGATATAGCACTGGCTTCATAGAATCTTTACATGCTTTGTTGCTTTCCGGCTGAGTGTCCCCTTAATGTGAGTGGAGTTTGCCCACAGGAACGGGAAAGTTCACAATTCATTCTCACATTTTACACATGAGATCAATGAGGTCAACAGTACAGTGTGTGTGTGGTGAAACATTTGTCATAGTTGCAAAGAGAGAAGTAGTTTTAGACCCCTTTAGCTTCCACTTCGACTTTCCATGGCAAACCATTTTCATTTGATATGCTGGTTACACTTTTGAATCCAAGCAAAAAATTTTGTACTAGAAAATTACTTTTAACAATAGTGGGAAATGGTTGTCTTTGTGCCTGCTGCAGGTGCGTTGTTCTGTAACGTCACTGTAAATGTTTCCAGTTTTAAAGTCTGAGGCTTTTTCTGTGTGGAGTCTGCACTCCCACTACGGAATGCCAGGACTGACATAATGAATTGATTAAATACACCATTAAATAATTAATTAAATGTGGCAATAATTAATTCACCCATCAAACCCAGGGGGCGGGGTTAACGCTGATCGAGTCAAAACAATTGCCTTGGCCTGGTGGCCATTGTTTTTAGAAGGCGTTTCTCCACACTAGCAACCGCCATGTGGAAACTAACAGAACTGTACTTTCAAAACCCCTGTTTATGTGTCACAAAAAACAGTTTTAATATTTTTTTAGCTGAGAATGTAGTGGTTTAATCTGCAGATATCTGGTCGGTTTGTCAAGACGACACGGCAAAGCGTAGAATAGACTCGCTAGCAATCGAGCTGTTATAATAATGATATAATAATAATAATGATATAATGTATACTTTATTGATCCCCGTGGGGAAATTACGTTTGGTTTTTCTGCATTTGACCCATTCACCCATTACCATCGAGGTCCTGGTACACAGCTGACATAACCCCCACTGAACACTGACTTCATTTACTGAGGTTATATTTATTGGGTTTTTGTTTCCTGATGTTCACATGTGTTATACGTGTTTCAGTCGCCAATTCTGAGTTATGACTAACATTAAAAACATGCTTAAGGAGGAGAGAGCGAATAAATCCGATTAACATCTGATCTTTGTGTTTATTGTTTAATAATCAGTGTGACCTGTGTCTAAACGCATAAACTTTATAACATTGTTGTTTCCGTCATGTACTAACTGTCACGTTTAACTGTACTAAGCTTGTTCGACACAATGACACACATACAGACTTCACGATGTTTGGCTATTTCTATTGTGAATATTAATCATGGGGGTAAACGGCCCAGTACACCACGGAGCGAGGTCAGCAGATCCACGATATTCAGCTCTCTGAGTTAACCCAGAGTTTCCCAGCTGGGTCACACGAATTCATGGA
>VUQR01031756.1:10582-26910 GCA_015108515.1 Hemichromis elongatus | reverse complement strand
AGTTAATGTACACGTGTTATTTTGATCAGACACCATACTAAATATTTCCATCAGTATACCTGTCTTATTGTTTCTGTTAATGTTTTTTTCTTTGTGTGTGTACAGGACAGAGACAGAGGCAGACGAATGATTTATATACGGTCACCACTGGTACCTGATGGTCCATCTGAAAAAGAACCAAATAATGTCATCCAACCCCCTGAACTATCGGTTTCCCCTTTTACATCTTTTCTTATTTTCTTTCGCTGTAATGCTACATAATGAATTAGGAAACAAGTGACAGAATATGGAGTGGACTGTCTCTTGTAATAGCAAAAGCTTTTCATTTCTGTTCTCATTATCTTCATCATTAAACTCTTAAGCATTAAATCAAAGTAGTGTTTGAGTCTTTGTCACATTTCACCTTTTTATTGGTCTAAAGCCAAACACAGAATACATTTTCATCTCTCTTTTTTCAATTTTAAATACCTGAATAGAAAATAACAAGTCTGACCTGTTATTGTCTGACTCAGCTCAAAGCAAGTAGTGAAGAACATCCTAAACTCGGGTTTTTTGTTGTACATTACAAAATTTCACATCTTTATATTCTTGTATGACAACAACAATAGACCCTCCTTAGTCTTGGTGCAAAAGATTAATGTATGAATGATTTTTTTTAAATATACCAAGATACAAACTATTACTTTGACCTTTAATAAATACATTGTATTCTGCCATCATTTAGTTGTTATTTTAGTTTGTTGTACATTTCTCTGGATTATTTATTACTGAACAGATATTCTTAGTCGTTACATTGCATTTTAGCATAGAACTATAAAAAAATTTGTATATTTAGAGTTATTCCTTATTTGTTTTTAACTTCCTCATATTTTAGTATGGTAGAATAAAGGATTGCTTGCTGTATTTGAAAGCATACAGCCGACCACGGTTTTGTCAAGTACCGCGTGCAAGCAAGAATGGTGGACCCAAAAGTGCAATCTCACCTCTGTGAGACTGCACTTTTTCCAGCTTTATTGCTGGATGACAAAACAGAAAACTGGCTAAACTGATAATACAAACAAACTAACCAGGTAAGCATGCAGATGGAGAACACAGCGAGAAATGAAGGAGATCACATAACAGACCAAAGAAAACACAGGCTTAAATACACAGAGGGAGCAATAAATGAATGGGAGACAGGAGGAAAACACAACTGGGACACATTAGGCCTAATAAGACAAGGGACACAAAACTAGAAATACCACACACAGGACAGGACAGGGACTATCAAAATTAAACAGTATTGCCACTATTGCGGCCACAAGGTGGCTGACCCGGAGGTCGCTGGCAGAGACAGAGATGAACCAATTCTGGAGGCTGACCGGGCGGAAGGCAGCAGTTGCGGGACAGTTCAGTAGGCCACCCTTGTGAAAGACAGTGGCAATAGAGTAGGTCTGAAGTAGCTGGCAAAGAAGTCCAGTCAGTGGCTGGGAAGGTGGCTGAGTTTTGGGCAGGCTAATCCAGATGCAGTGGCGTGGCAATTGTAGATGATGGAGCATGTGGTGGCGCCAAAGTCGACAGTGTTAAAACCGCAGGTGATGCTGCTGCAGGCTGGATGGATTCCTCGGTCCATCCAGCAGGTACTGAAGATGGCTAAAGCGATCCCTCGGACCTTCCAGTAGAGGCAGAACCAAATCAAATCAAAATGTATTTATATAACAGATTTAAAAACAACAATATTGATTAAAGGGCTTACAAATTAAGAGCGGGTAAAATAATTTACAAGCAGCAAGACAACAGCAACGCAAGACAAACATAGAAGCCTGCCAAATGATAATCAACTAACTTAAGTCAAGGCTAAAGTAAAAAGATTTAAGTGAGATTTAAAAGACTGAATAGTATCAGACGTACGAATGGTAATAGGGAGATTACTCCAAAGTCTAGGTGCAGAAATAGCAAGGGCACGATCGCATCTGGTTTTCAGCCTAGACCTTAGTACTTTTTTTGGGTTATACAACTGCAGAAGTTCTGTTAAATAGCTAGGCAACATATTGTTTCAAATTTTATAAGTCATGAGAAGAATTTTAAAATCAACACGATATTTCAAAGGAAGCCAGTGTAAGTTAGCCAAAACTGGAGCAATATGATCATGCATTCTGGCACCTGATAAAAGGTGTGAACTAATTGCAAATGGTTAAGAGAAGAGTGTGTGAGGCCAAAATAAAGGGAGTTACAGTAGTCTAGTCTTGAAGTAATGAATGCATGAAGGCTAAAAAAAAGAAGCCACAGCTCAGTGGAAATTCCACAGAGAATACCTATGTGGGGCCTGTGTGTTTGTAACTTGAGAGGTATGATCTGGAGGCGAGATGGACTTTAATGACTGGCGGGAAGTCACGTATGCAGAGAGACACGCACAGGCTAGCACATCCACACACACTCTCACTCACATGCATACACTTACAGCGCGTACACACCAAACGCGAAAGACGCGACCAGAGTTTCAGGTTTACATGTTGAGTCATAGGAGGAGCGCGATGAAGCGCTACCGGGGGTTTTAAAGTGCGACAAGTTTGCGTTGGACACGCTTCGAGGTGCGAATGTGTAAGCGACCAGCTAGGGGCGTCTGGCACTTTTTCGTTGCGTCTATTGCGTTTGGTGTAAACACCCCATTACACATGCACAGGTACGTGCCTGCAGGCACTCAAGTGCTTGCACATACACCCACAGTGTTTTGGGGTTTACAACGCACCATGTGGGTTTTACGATGGAGGGTCGCTCCTTTAAATCTGGGTAACACACAAAGGAAAGCTGAGATCTACAGGGAACAGCCTTTATTTAATCAATAATTGGTTTTGTAAAAATGATCTACTGAGTTCTGGTCTCATCTCTGGAGGCCTGACGAATAAAAAGAACCGGGTGAAACTGCTAATGCTGCAGTAGCTGAATTGATGGTTGAGTGGCAGACAGAACTGGACACGGAACTAAAGACTGAGTGAGTGATCAAGGTGAGAGTGGAGCAGGTGGCGGAGTAAATGGCTGAGCTGTGGTTAGACTTAATGGCTAAACTGCGGACAGAGCTAATGGCTGAGCTGATGAGCAGGCTAGCGACTGAACAAGAGACTGAGCTGGGAACCAAAGTGATGTTTGAGGTGAGAATGGAGCTAGTGGTCGAGTAGCTGACTGAGCTTCAGGCTGCAAATAATGGCTGAATTGACAGGCAGGGCTAATGACTGAGCATACCAAGCAGCAAGAGTTTCCAGGAGGCTGCCTGAGTCGTCCTTGACTGGGCTGCCAGTGCCAAACAGCTCAAAACAGAGCCTCTCTTTTAGACTCGTAATAACTGGAGTCAGATCACTGATGTCCCCCAGCCCAGGGAAAACACTGTGGATGACAAGAAATCATCAAAGAAGACTACCTGGAGTCTCTTAGGAGTGTCCGCAGCGTGGATTATGCCCTGGCAGTAATCCCACAGCTGCTTAAACATTTCCTCCTCCGTCACAAAATCTGAGTCCATTGGCACCATTTTATGTTCTTGTCATTCAGTTATGGATCGCTGTGTGCAGACAGGAGTAGAGGACCCAAATGCAGGACTCATAAAAGCAAAACATAAACTTGAAAGCAGCTTTATTGCTGACGAGCTGACGAGCACCAAAGAGAAACCAAAACTGGGAAGCTAGAATCAAAATATAGAAGCGAACATGAGGAGAGACACAGCACGTGGGAGAACCAATGTTAACAACACAACAGCCTGGCTGCCCCTAGGTGGGTCCGGGGTGGGCGTGGGGGTTCAGGGGTGCTCCGTCTCCGGGCTGCGGCCCTGGATGGGCCTTGGGTTCTGATTGCTGTGTCGCCATGGTTGTGGGTGCATGGGGGCTCAGCCCTGGCACAGGCCTCTGGTGCATCGAGTCCACTGGGGGGCTCTCCAACTGGTGAGGAGGCTGTTACATTGTTGCAGAAGTTCTCTCGTCTGCAGGAGTTCATTCTGCAGGTGTGGGAGAGATTATAGAAAAGGTGGAGGAAGAACTCATTCTGCGTGTCTATGGTCATGTGTAGTCTGGGAGATGAGTGAATGATGGGGTGGGTGCTGTTTTCTCTGTGGTAGGGGAGGGTGGGCTGCTCCAGACTCTGTGGGGCTGGGCGGTGCTGGTGCTGTGTGCCTCGGTCTGCATGGGCCTAGGCCCCCTTGCCCTGGTGGGTTCCAGGGGATGGGGGTGCCTATCGGGGTAAGCGGGGGAGCTGGCCCTAGGGGCCCCTCCCTTCCTTCCCTCCCCATCTCCAACTGCCTCCCTCTTCCCGCTCAATCACAATCACCAACACACACAGGGCCTTGGGGTGCAGGTGTGTCACCAGGGTGCAGGGGAGGCTTAAACCCCCCAAATGGTCCAATACGGCAAGGCCAGGATGGTCCACTTGGTAAAGTAAATCCGTTGGGAGTCTGTCTTGGCCGTTAGACAACAATTCTGATGGCAAAAAGAACCTAACGGGAAAGGCAAAAAAAAAAATTAAAAAAAAGAAGAAACTGACATCACAGCCCATTGTCCTTTCAGTGGGCTGGTTTCGGCCATTATGCTAATGTATTGTTTGTAAGATTGGGGAAACCTGCAGTCAGATGAGACTGAAGAAGTCACTTGGATGAGTGACGAAACGTTTCTCTCACGGAAAACGCTACGTCCAGATGAACAGAATCAACCTTTGGAGATTTACTTACCTGGATGATTGAGAATGCATTTTCATTTTCAACATTTTCTTTGACTTAAGAGAATTTCCAAAACAAACACATCAGACTTCTTCATTGGTTGGTGATTAACATCAACACCTTTCTGGTCACAGTCCTCACCCGGAGTGCGAAGCAAGGCTTTTCCACTTAGCCTTCGCTGCACTTAGTTTGATCTTCCTCTGCTCTCCATCTTTGCTTTGCAGCTCAATAATGTCAAAAATTCACATGGGACCTGTTGATACATCTATATACTTATCAGCAGTCTTGGTCCAGCTCTAGGAAGCTGTACTGTGAAGTCCGCTTTGACCTTTCTAAAGCAGTAAGGAGGCACACTGAGTTGCAGGCAGCTCAATGGGTCTCAGTGGAGAAAACAACAACTTGGCATAGAACAGTGTGTACCCAGAGCAGCATATTGAACATGTCAAGCTTAAGTGGACTCCAACCACTCCTCTGTGTCTCTCACTTTCCTTCTTTTCCACAATTCACTACATTGCTTAATCCTCTCCATTTCTTGTGCTCCATTTCCCCTAAACTTTCTTTTGGCCAAAAAGAGTGATGCATAGCTTTATTTGAAAATTCTAAAGTTATCTGTGTACAAAGTCAAGGGGATGGACATGGTATCAGGGACCCCAAAGAGTATTTGCACACTTAAACAACTGGTAAACTTACATTTTATTACATAAAACAGCAGAAACATACACTGGACATTTCCATTAATACATAATTTTTTTTTCATAAATAGATGAGGTTAGTTTTGGAAAAAGCATGAACATCATGTCAGAGTTAGTAGAACATGTACATTCTCAACGTTGTTGCTCGAGGCATCTGTGAGAAAAGTAATAAGCACTGAAAATCCTCGTTAAATTATGTTAAAGCTAGTTTAAAGTTACAGTTACTGAAGTGAAACTGACAAGAACATGGAAGATGTAAGATCAATGGAAATTCCCAGATCCAAACACACTGAATAAATTTGATTAATTATACACAATAAAGATGTCCTGACAGCTAGATTACAACACACTGATAAATCAAGATTACAGGATTCATTCAAAACTTCTCCTGCTTAAGTATTGTGTTCTGAAAGGAGGTGCCTAAAAACACACATATAATAAGGCCACCTGTAAGAGTAACAAGTTAGCTGCTAACTTGTCGCATTCACTTTTGTAATTTTTTTTGTAAATTTAAAAAATTCAAATAGAATTGTGTCAAAATAACAATAATAATAGCTTAGATACATTGAAATGTATCTAAATTCAACAACGACACAGAAAGGGTGGCTTTAGGTTTATACTTGTGGCCAGAGGTTTACATCCACCCATCATGGGCATGAATATCATGATAACTTTGTACTTTTAATGATTTATTTTAGCTGTTTCCTTGGTGGAATACAGTATACACTGTACACAGTATACACTGACCTTTACTGACTTTAAAAAATATAAGAATTTGGTGCAGGTGATTGAATGTATTTATAATTTTCTCAAGTTCTCATTCTGAGATCTCCTTAGACACTGGAGTTAGCTGAGTGCTTTGGGGGAGATTAAATGCATAATATCATGAGTTAATTATGTGCAATTTAATTTACTGATTAGGATCACAAGTGCATCATCCGTCGATGAAATACTGGGTGAATAAAGAGCTAAAGTACATTACATCAGGTTCAAAAGTTCATTACATCATGTATGACTTACAAATGCTGCTATGTATTTATAGCACAGGGTTAAATGAAACAAGATGCTAAGTCAGGACTAGTCCATCTAGACAACCTTTTGAAAACATGCAGTGTTTACAATGGAAATGCACATAAAAGCCCCACAAACAGTTCATTCTGAAACCTCTAGAGTCTTTTGATAATTTCTTAGTCTTTTCATGATTATATTTTGCAGATGTACAGCTGCTCTTTAAGTGTGCTATGTGAAGCGTACTTAGCAACATGTGTAAAACGTGTAAAGTGTAATCACTGAGGGAATTGCTGTAGTTTCTTGTCAGGTATTGTTGGTGAATATCCACACAGTATACTGCATTTAGATCAGAGCATGCAGACAGTCTGATGTGATATGATATGTGCATATCTTCAGTTCATTTTATATTATCTTATTATATTTTTTGCCCCGAGCAGAATTAGTAAGCAGCTGTGTTGTGATGCTTGCTATTAATAAGAATGACAAATGCAGAGACCCAGGACTCCACACTATAGCCTTCTCCTATTTCAGATACAAAAGTTACATTGTTGTACATACAGTACACAACATGTTAAGCACATAAAAGTCACAACAAAGGTGTTACAGACATTAAATGTGCACATAACACTACTATAAAAATCACATTTTTAAAAACATATCATGTTATGAATCATAGCATATAGATAGTGTATAGTTTATTTGGTCAATTGTATTTTTATAGACTGTTAGACTCTCTCAATACGACGTCGCAGCACATATAATTGCCAAGTACGATGCTCTTCCCACTAGTGACAGGCTAACAAAGCCTATAAAGCTGATGGATGTTTCACAGCCATACAACAGCATAGTTATTTCAATAGAGAATGTATTGTTTTGCAAGGGAACCCTGCAGATTAACACAAGGGATGTCTATGTCTCCAAGCACAGTGTGCACACCTGTATACCATTTCCATATAGATTGCCTGTCCATCATTTCCATTTTGATATATAAGGAGAGGCAGGAATGATAGGATAGACTGGGAAAAACCAGAGATTGGGTAGACTTAGAGGGAACAATATGTGTCAGAATGTGAATAAGGCAGAAGGAGAAAAAGAGAAGAATGACCAAGTATAAGCTATAATATCTACTCGGAGTGGATGTTGCATGTTTTGCACTTTATATCAAATATTCTGCTTCAACATGAATGCTGGCAGAGTGAACCAAGTGCTCAGCGTATTCAGTTTCTAAATCCCCTGTACACGGCAAGGCCAAAAACCTCGTGTATACGTAGGTTCAAGGTCAGTGATTTTTTTTTCACTATAGATTTTAAATGTGAGAATGTGCATTATGAGGGCTTCTTTTTAAACCGTCAAACTGAAATTTGAAGGCTACTCACTTTCCCTATACTGTAAGTAATAGAATAAGAGGAGAGTTGGAGGATGTGTTCAGAAATGGGGCCTCATTCTTTGCATGAAATGTTGCTCTCTGGCACACGTATCCATGTCTTTCTGCCCAGAGCACAGTAGTGTTCTTGGCCAGCCAAATTGGCTGAAAGGAAATGGCTATAATGTCTGCCAGCTAAACCTGCTAAGTCCCCAAGATATAAACTGGATAATATAAATAATGATATGACTCTTTCCAAATGTTCTTGAATTGAATACAGTTGAATCCAGTTCTGGTAATTTAATTTGTGTTTGTGATGCTTTATTCGCTGTTTTGTAGTCTGTCCCGTTCCAGTGAGCATGAATGGAAACATGATTGCTTGGTCACTCTGTGTCGTGTGATGAATGCAGAAGCTGTCACAGCATGGTTGGCCACTATGCCAGTCCTCGTCCCTGGGGATTGGTTGAGAGCGTGGCCTCCCAACAGTCGTTGTGTGGCCAAAAGCTACTTTGTTAGTTAATTGGAGCTGTAAGGTGCCTTTAAGAGCACCTAATATCCACTTTCTACTGTATCTACTTGCTGTGATGGTAAATTACTGTTGAAACACAAATCATTGCAATTCTTATAATTCATAATTTACTAATTAACAGTGAAAAGTCAAGGAGTCACGTGTAAACAGCGAAATAGTGTGAGTAAAATTCACAAGTTGGATCCAGCAATTGATCATACTCATAATGATCACAGCTGCTTAAGTTCACTTTTTCAGACTTGAGAAAAGACAATCAGCTGTTTAACTCTGCCAACTTCTTTGCACTTAATAAAAATGGGAAAAAAATAAAACTAGCATTTTGAGTCTGTGTTATCTTAAAAAAATTTATTATTTTGATTTAACTTCTTATTTCCTCTCGTCTTTGTTTATGTCTAAAGCATGAAATGACTGGAAATGACTTGTCAGATATACAGGCTGTGGTCACTTGAACCTATGCAAACAATTAATAGGCCAGAGGGAACAAAACAAAACAAAACTATAACTATACCTCTGCAAAATTCATGAATTTGGTCCTCAATGGCAAGACACTGTCCTGGATATACCTTTTGTGTGCAGTGGATGCCTAACAAGAGCTATCTTTGTGGTAGTTCTTGCTAGGCGTCCACTGCACGTGCCATGGAAATATTTTTGAAAGAGTTGGGTTGTTTAAAAAGCTTTGTGCTGTAATAGGATGCAACATGTCATTTCATGACATTTCTTCTCTCCTAGGAATTCCTGATTAATTCTAGGTACTATTAAACATTTAGGAACCACAGCAACTCAGAAATTAAATGGCAAGTTACAGAGCGAGGTCAATGAAAGTGAAGGTGCATAGTGAATAAAGAGTGCAAACACTTTGCTGACTGAGTAAATGCAAAGATCCAGACCTCCTCTAATTCTCCTACTTTTAACATCAGCAAAAAAATTGTGTATCAGGAGCATCCCACTGTCGAGCAGTTCCTGTATGTGTAATGTATAGATGCCCAAAAACTAAAGTGCTTTTGTCCATACAGTATAGTTTTGAGTATCTTAGCTAGCTCTTTATGTGTATGTCTGAACCTGTGGTACAACATTTATAAAACTTTGATGGGTAGCTGAGTCAGAAGATGGCTCTGATCCAACCCGTGGCTACTGAGTAAAGAGTGCTTGATGCGGGGGGGTGCTATGGCCTGTTTCCATTTTCCTTATTATCTGTAATGTATTTGTAACTCCCATAAGCAGCATCATTATCTGGTATATAAATATATAAAATTGTTTTTCACACCATGTGAGCCTCAGACTCGCTGCAGTTGAGACTGTTGTGAGCTATCCCATCAGCAGCTTGTCTTCAGTTGAAATTTATTTGGTAATGTTCGCTCTCTTGTAAGCTCACCTTGGATTCTAACCACTGAGAATGAAGCTCATAATATGGCTTTTATGCCTCCTTTGCTGTTTTGTCTTTCACTGATACTTCTTGAAGCCTGTTGTGCTTGATATCAAAGAAATGCATGTTGGTTCCATGTGTTATTCACGGAGGGCACCTTGTGAGAACCGAGAGGCTCATTAAGAGTACAGCACTGACCCTCCTTCACCCCAATTATTGCATATATTAATCCCATCACTCTTCCTGCTGAAAAATCTCAATGTGTGCACACATACACTCACCACACCGTTGCTAGATTGATGCCCAGCTGATTGTTTTCTTTGTGCTTTAATTAATCAGGGTTGCAGCTTTTACTGAATACACTCTCAGTTTAAGTAAGTGGGGTTCTCTAATGAATGCTTATGCGATTATCACATGTTCAAATGAGCAAATACAGATACCCATTGGTGCATGCAACATGCCTTCTCAAAATAATAGCCTGGAAATAATTAAAGGAAAGAGCTTCAGAAAAACACAGCAGCGCTCTTCTCGGTTCACGCTATTTGTGCCTCGCGTCTCTTCCTGCCGAATGGTGCTGCTTTTAATCTTTTTTTGAGACCTCTCAAACTCATGGCGATAGAACACTTCCATGCTGCTTCACAGGCACTAAAGCAGTGACAAGTGAGCAAACATGAGGTGGCCAAGGTTAAATAAAAAAAAAAAAAAGTCATCCAGGCATATTTTCCCTCACTTTTCGGTCCTAAAAGCCAATCTTTCCCCCTCGAAATTCATCTTATCATCCAACAGGAAGACGGGTTTTCAATCCAAAAATGAGGGAGAGAGATTTTTGTCTCCTTAGAGAGTCTCAGAGTGCATAGTGGATGTGCTTGCTCCCAAATACTTTGCAGTAAATGGATCAAAATCTTATGCTGGGGGTTGGATAATTGTTAACACTCCACACTCATTCTCTTGGGGTCACTCTGCAGTGAGCCTGTTGGAGATAATTGGCCTTTCTCTGACTAATGAACAACCAAACAGAGAGGAGAATGATGAGCTGTAGAAGAACATAAAAATACAGAAATTCATGCAGTGGCAGTTTTAAAGGATTAATTATAATTAATGTTTTTTATTTTACCGGAAGATGATTTGATTTATATTTAAAAAACAAACAAACACACACACGCACACACACAATTCATAATTTAAATGTGTTCTCATTATATTTTTGGACTTGGCTGTGAAGTTAGCTTTAATGATGGATTATGAAAGAGTTTGTGTCTTTTCTTTGATACGAAGGGAAGTTTGTGTATTCAATCACTATTAGGAAGCTGCAGTTTTACACTTTTAGACTAATGATCTTCCTCACACTGTACAGTATGACTTTACATTATGCACCTATCTGTATATATGTTCTGCTTATGATTTCTACATCCATTTTCAAGCAAAGAGATAAAATGGTTAAGTGGCATGCAGAGCTCTTCCACTAGCTCCATGGGGACAGACAAGATGGTGTGTGGGTTTGCATAAAGAAAAGTCACATAAAGGCCACTGCTTCTGCACCTGCTGGAGAGAGATTACATCATGGAAAGTCGCTAACAACAAAGAGAGATATCAGACACTGTTAGGATGGCTAAGGACAGATGTAGACAGCACAATAGTTGAAATTTGTGAAACTGTTGCACATTTTTTGTATTGACTTGGTTTTAGCAAGGCCATTATGGAAGTCTAATGCACACCATTGACAATGATTGCTCGTTTTGTCTAGAGTCTAAGTAGCTGAGGAGGTCAGATCATGAACCGTTGTCTCTATGGAAAAAAAAACAAAAATTTAAAAAGTAATCGTGTTCATAGGTTTTTGGTCTCTGTATCAGTTTTTAATGGGACATCCTTCATAAATTGTTCATAAATTATAATATATGACTTTATTCATAGTAAATACATGATCCTGTGATCATTTACAGATCAAGTAAAAGGTTAGGTATAAAGTCAATTTATTGTAAATGCTCAGCGATGTCTTAATAAATAATAAGCCAGCTGTCTTCATTTAGGAAGATTATTAAGTCATTAAGGGTCATTCTATTCATACTTTATGGCAAGCCATTAGCAGGGCATAGTAAATCACATGCATTTATAAAACCCAATAAATCATTAATGAATCATTGCTATAATCCATTAAGTCTGCAGTTGTATATATTTGACCAGGGTTCATGTGCTCTGCAGTTAATTTCAAGAAATCATAATGAGGTCAGATAATATTTGTGCATTTTAGGATGTTTATTATGTCATCATTGAGTAAAGTATTGATGTGACAGCTAAAACGTGACAGAAGTCGTTGAAGCAGGATTTAGAAGATCTGAATATTCAACCACAATAGTCTTTGGGAAGTTAGGGCTCGAGAGGCTGTGTGGGTTGCCTTTCTTTGTGACATACTGTGTGGGATAAAATGCTAAATTTGAGAAAATTATGCTCATTTTCAGCCCAGATCCACATCTGTTGGGTCAGACCATTATGTGGTTGAAACTATGCATAAATTGATGAATTGTGAAAAGAAAAAAGGAAAGAAAGCAGGGAGGACAGCCAACTGGCAAAAAGTTATTCAAACTTGTGTCTTATTGCCAAAGTACCAACATCAGTTGAATATTAAATAATCTGTGCTGTATAAACAGTTTTGTTTATAGTGACTTTATGATAATCAAAACTTTTGTTTTTTGATCTCATATCAGCTTGAATGGGGACAGTTTGGGTTTAAGGTTAATGTCCAAAACATCAGTTTCATTCTCTGTTTTTGGAACTCCGGGTTAAAAGAAAGTAGGCCCTCTTTGGATTCTTACATTACTCACCTGCCCACTCCATCAACTTTCATGTCACTCTGAAGGAATCCAGCCTGACTACCAACAGCTTCTCCACAACTTCTGTTTCAGAAAACCACAAGTAAGGTTTCACACTTTCCTCGTTTAACTATCAGAAACTAAACTGCTCATCCTTGGCCATTGCTGACTTCTCTCTTCTCTCTAATCTCACTCCAGTAGAGATAATCCTTTCTCAAGTCACTCTGTTCTTCGTTGACATCTATTACCTGTTCAGTAAACCTTATTATTGTTCAATAAATCCTTTATCACTGGTCTAAGTCTGCTCCTTGGGTGCAGTTTGTGCTTGAACATGACAACAGTTCATTGAGCTTTTGCTCGAGTCTTTTCTTTTTCAAGCACTCTGTTGCAGATTTGCTGCTGTGGGTTGGGTACTTGCTGATATGTCAAGCCTGTTAGACAGCTGGCATCCCAGTTGACTATAGAATACTTTGATATACAGATGAGTTCCCAGTGACTGCAAAAAAAGCTCCAATCATCACCACTGTGCTTGACATTTGAGCTCTATATGGTGATATGTTTTGGTTAGATTTCACCAAATTATAACCTTATTCTTGTCTACCCATCTGACTTGTTTTTTTTTTTTTTGGTACCATGTTCAGAAGTCTATTGTTATTGTTAGTACACAGTTTTTAATTGCAGCACATATTTATATAAATATAAAATATTGTCAAACACTTTCATGCATTTATAAAGTATGTTTGTTTGCAATAAACCTAAGAATAGGAAGGTGCTGTATTTACTGTATTTCTCCATTGTATCATAATGTATTTGCGTAGGCGTGATGTAAGAAACTTGGAAAGAAAGCAACTTCTTTAAGTTTCTTGAAGACGTTTCACCTCGAATCCGAGAAGCTTCTTCAATTCTAAGACCAAATTGGGGAGAGTACCAGATTTTAAGAACTAATGGGAGATGTCCTTTAAGAGGGTTTTGACCCACTATTGGTCACTTGCCTCATCACATGATCCAAGGTGTGGAAAAGGGTGTGGATGATTATCAGCAGAGGTTTCGGGTGAAACTATTATGCGACTTTGGCTCACCCCATCATGTCATCTATTGAGATCAACTGACTGAAGATGTAAGTAGGTGTAAAAGCATCTGGGAGGGGATCTCAAAACTGGACTGTAGGTGGCAGACAGTTGGTGTCTTAAGCCACGCCCTTTGTTTAGGGATGGTTGTTCACAGTAAACATAGATGGCTTCTTTCACTCCCCTTTAAACCATCTGTCTTCTCTGTCCAATAGGTGAACGTTGACATATTCATAAAAGGGACCTTCGACCTTTAGATGCAGATGTACACTTGAGTCACGTCCCGAGTTGAGTTGGCTCTTCTATGTTGTGCGACGCGTCTGAGCATTCCTGCACTGCACATCATACACTATGTTGTTGAATTTGTGTTTGGGAGTTTTGTATTTGGGTTGAACCAGTTTTTGTCTGAGTGTGCGGCTGGGTTTGAAGCGCACTAAGATGTTGTGCTTGGAAAAGATTCTCGTGTGTTTGTCTGATAAACCTGCTACATAAAGGATGACGATGTTGTTTCATTCGTCATTCTGTTTCTCCTTAGCTGGTGTCTGACCTTCTTTTCTGTGCCTGATTGGGATAACCACATGTTTTAAGAGCTTTCTTTACACGTGTGTGTTCCTTTGCTTTTGCTTTTGGCTTTGAGGGAACATTTTCTGCCCAGGGCCTGATTACTCCAAGTTTGTGTTCAAGAGGGTGGTGGGAAATTTCAAGGAATATTTATCCAGTTCTGAAGCATGAAAACATGAACAGATTTCTGGAAACATTTAGAAATGACTCATCCCTGCCTCTCTGACTGACTAATTAAAACAACTGAAAGCTAACAAGCCTTGCAAATTTTGTCTTTGTCTTACCTGTTTGTTTGTTTTTTTGACTCATTGCACTTCCCTTCATGTATGCGACTGAATATTCACTTGACTGGGAGACAAGGATAAAAGGGAACCTACATCTCCAAGGTGATAGGTAGAGACTGAAAACACAGAGGAAAAACAAAACATTTAGCATTCATCTTCCGATCCCAATTTGTCACAGTACCAGAGCATGGTGGAGGGGGAAAAAAGCACAGACATCAGATAGTAAGGCAATGTGAACGGGTGAAAGGAAGTGTGTGAGATCTGTTCAGCTCTGACAAGCTGACTAGTTGTGCCAAAAATGGCATCTGCTGGTCCTAATTACTAAAATGCTTTGGCAAAGCAAGGAAGGAACTTTGCAGAGTTGGAAAGAGGTTGCCTGAGTGATGGAGACATCACACTCTCTGATGAATAGAGATACATTATTCACATTAAGCTTCCTTTATAAAAGCAAGGATAATTCTCTTGGAAGAAAAGGCAATTACAGCAGTCATTCATCACCAAATTATCCAAAATTCAACAAAGCTGCTGACCCATGCAGCGCAGCTCTGGTTTTTCTAAGAGCTTTGTAAGAGAAAATCAGCGTGATTTTTTTTAGCTAGACTTGTAGTCATCTTTAAAGTAAAAACACTGCTCCATATAAAGCGTTTCTTACTGCCTGAAAGCAGTACGCTCCCCTTTTATATCAGGGAGTTCACAGGTTGACGGCGATATGATTCCACACATGACTACCTTTGGCTGTTTGAGCGAGGGCCCAAAAGGGAGCTCAAGAAGAAGCAGTAAGGGGTGGTCTTCACTGACGCCTGAGTGTTGGTGGCTGATAAGGTGACATGTTGTGGTGCCCTCAGGAGCTTCCTCTCTCTACTGCCTCTTTTCCTTACAAACACACACAAAGAGTCACACAACACTCAAACACACTCGATGTGTTCCTGCTTATCTCCGAGGAATGAGAGCCCCCTCGCCTCCCACACAATCGTTCTGCCTTTCCCTTCTCTTTATCTCCTCATAGTCATTTATTTGGGAGATGGAATCAGAGCAGCTCCCACTGCTAACATGCTGCAGCTCCAAAGACCTATAAAAAGAGATTCTGAGACTAAAGAGAGGGAGGGAGAAAGGAGGAGTCATTGGGAGCTTTGTGGGTGAGAAAGGAGGTCAAAGCTAGGGATGGCTGAGAGCGAAAGGTGAAAAGACTAAAACAGGGGATTGAGGGGCGTACAGGGAGAAATAAGTAGATATGAGACTGGCATTATCACCAACTTTTTTTGCAGAGTTGCTTTTTTTTGTAAATATATACACTTTCATTAAAAGACAAAAAGAGGTGGCACAACATGCAAGGAATAAAGTACTGAGACAGAAGAAAGAAGCGGGATGAGAGGGAATAGCAGAGCTTTAGGATTAAAGCTCAGGTGAGGGGGCTGACACAGTTAGACTCGGGAGAAAGAATGTAGTGTGATAATAGAGTCACACGAGGGAATGATGGCACAAGGGAAAAAGGCACCAATGCCGGATCTGTCTGTGAGTGCAACCAGGTCAAAGGTGTAGAGCTGGTTTGAAATGTATAATACATATGCGGTTGAGAGTTGGCCTTTGTCCATAAAATACAACCTAGATTCCCAGCAGAATTGGCTGTCATTTCCCCCCTATTTAGCCTTAATTTTGGACAGAATAACCTCCCTTAGGCAGCCATGAAGGACAGATAAAATCTCACATTTCTGTCACCTGCTGATAGACCCAGTACTTCAAGATAAATTGGGCCAGAAAAAGCACTCAGTTGTACCCTTAAACCAAAATGAGCTGCAAAGGCTTTCTGCAGTTTTTGTTTTTTATCTCACTTAAGTGTATTTGGTTAAGATGCTGAATTTTTATCTGTGTCCAGTTTCCAGAAAAAGAAAAAAATATATATATATTTTGCACAGACAATTTACCCATGGCTTTCAGTTCAGCTTTTTTTTTTTTTTTAAATAATTTGACAAAATAAA
>VUQR01031756.1:0-10562 GCA_015108515.1 Hemichromis elongatus | reverse complement strand
GCTTGGTCCCTGCAGAGATGAAAGATGATTATCCTGTTGTTATTCCCAGGCTATCAAATACTGGCTTTGAAAAAAAAGATATACATAGGGTATAATGTGCAAAGCCTTTAAAAATAATAATTTGATTAGTGTTGTTTATTTAATACATATTTTTGCCCATAACACAATTATGGGCAAAAATAAACCTAACCAAGCATTGTCTACACTTAAGCAGCAGGGAAAAGCAAAAGTAAAAGTTGGTGCAAATCAAACAAGCAAACTAGAGCCCCAAGTAGGAATAAATTACTTCAAACCTCCACATGTGGACTTGACCCCTCTCTAAAAGCAGAACATTAGCTGCTGACTCCCAATATTGCCGCAGTTTGATCCACCTGTCTCTTTGGATGGAAACACCTCTTCAAAGTTAAACACAAATCTTCTTAATTGCCACCTACAATGACACAGTTCTTCAAGGATTACAACATGCACATCCATAGGGAGCTGGTCGCTTGATGAATATGACTCATATGCTATTGCCTACATGGTCTGTCACAGTAGTGTGTGGATTGTACACTGTGAGCAGATTACTCAGCATAAAAGCCATCACTAAGGTTGACAAAGTCCAAACTTTACTACAAAAACCAAAATCAACACCTATGAACTTGAGTAACATCCTGTTCTTAATCCATAGGGTTTAATATGATATCGACCCACTTTTTGCAGCTATAACAGCTTCAATTCTTTTGATAAAGCTTTCCACAGGGTTTTAGAGTGTGTTTATGGGAATTTTTGACAATTTTTCAGGAGTGACCAGGAGGCCTGGCTCGCAGTTTCAGACTCTAATTCATTTTAAAGGCTCTAAAGGAATTAGAGCTCAAAGCAAGACACTATAGAAACCATGTATCACAGCAAACACCCCAGAGAACACACACAGGTAAGACCCAAGTACGGTGGCCCTAAGAGGCCAAATAGACTGCAACTTAAGAAAACACCAGCAATATGAAAAAAGCTGCAAAAGCACACAAAACACAACGGAAATAGGAAAAAGAAAACAGAAATGGAAAAAAACAGATTTCCAAAAGCACAAGAGAAGTGTTTCTGGGGAGACAATAAGCCGATGGACCAGTTACAGGGACCAAAATATGCTAAGAATTGCGCTTAGAGACGCTTAAAAGAAGTTGAGGATCTATCGGTTTTGTGTGGAAAGAAAAGATGGGAGGTAAGTGTATTAGCCTAAAAATCTGTTATCAGTATTATATGAATTATGAGATTAAAACACACTTACCTAGCACGTTTTGGTTCCTGCAACTGGTCCATCGGCTTATTCTCTCCCCAAAAACACTTCCCTTGTGCTTTTGGAAATCTGTTTCTTCTTTTTTTGTTTTCGTTTTTTCTGTTTCTGTTTTCGTTTTTCCCATTTCCTTTTTTGTTTTTCCTATTTCCGTTGTGTTTTGTCTGCTTTTGTAGTGTTTTGTTGTTGCTGGTGTTTTCTTAAGTTGCAGTCCGTTTGGCCTCTCAGGGTCACCGTACCCGAGGGACCAACACCGCTGTTGTTCAGATGGTAGAGTTGCCAACTAATCAGAAAGTTAGTGGATCAGTCCCAAGCTCCTCCACTACAGTATTGAAGTATTCTTGGGCAAGATACTAAACTCCAATGTGCCTCACACACACACACACACACACACACACACACACACACACACACACACACACACACACACACAAACATTGAAGAATGAGTGTGTGTGAATGTTTGATAAGAACACTGTATGAATGTGTGCGTGACTCGGTGATGAGATTTGTAGTGCTTTAAATGCTCTATATGCAAGACAGGAACCAGAACTAATACTCAGGAATCTAAAATGCAGACTACCAGAATAACAATGAAAACATTAGCCAAAAAGGACAGCAAAACAAACTCATTACTAGAGAACCCGTGAATTAAAAAACAGAAATCAGAAATATACTATTGGGTGTACATGCTAACGCAGGGCTCACCTCCAACATCATCCAAATGATGAAAAACTTTTGGAAGACTTGTGCTTCTCCAGTTTTAGCACACAGACTTCACCAAGGTGCACCAAAGCAGTAATTGTGGTTCAAAACCATAATGCAGCTTGTTTTTTTGTCTGATTAATATAGAGAATCGGAAAATTTTTCTAGCTCAGAGGATCTCATGCAGTATTCAAAGCATAACTATAGCTAAATGGGTTTTCTAAAATTAGAGAAGATCAAACACACAATGGGGGATGGGCATTAAAACTATAGAAGCATTAATTTCTCACTCATTCATTCACTTAGCTTGTCAAATTGGAGATGTTAATACAGCTTTGAGGCTGTTGTAGAAACGACCATCAGGCGCCAATTAATATTTGGTTACTGCACCCTTTTTGCATTTTTGTTGTGTAGTTTATACTGTATTTGACTACCAAAGCGTTATTTTTCTATTTAGTTTTTTCAATGATAAAGACTGAATGATTTATGTGTCAGTGGTTGACAGAGGAAACTGATAAGCTGTCAGAATTAATGGGAAGATGGGAGACAACTAAGGAAGAAAATTGCATTTTGTTCATGTAAATATCAGTTTATCTTTCTATCATTTAAAAAACGACGCTCTGAAATTAAGTTTCGTCACCTTCATGCATATTAAAATTTCTTGCTATCTGACATCTGGGCTTACTGACTAAAAAGTGGAAACTGCACTTCTCCAAGAAAGCTTAATATCTTTGGGAACTTTTCCGACTCCCCCTCTCCCTTTGGTGACTTTCTTTTCAAAACTGTATCACTGCTAACAAGTCTTTTTGGGGCCACGGGTCCCCTCAGAGAGACTTTCATGCTTATTTCACTACGCTCTTATCACAAAAGGCATTATGAACTTAATTTCAAGGGCACAGAAATTGGGCATTAATTATCCTTGCATTTATTTTATTTTCGGGAACAGCAGTGGTGGGAGCACGATGAGGCATTACGCCGCCTGTGAGTGATTGTCTATCAAAGGAAGCATTTGTGTATCATGTATCACAGATGTTATCATCTCCATCACTGACAAATAGGTCATTGAGATAGTTGCACCACCAAGGTTAGCGTCTATGCTTTTACCATTACAATAGCAGTCGGGGCGTTCGCAAAACAACAAAGTGCCGGGAAAGTAATTTCACAACACTCGCTGATAATTACATGACGGTGATAGTTTGAATAGCGCTGTACAATTACACGCTGATGAGCTGTTGATTATGGTGTGTTTGATTACTCTAAAATGATGTAATGAAATGTAATAATTACTGTTGTGATACACAGATGTTATTGTGCAATTGAGCAATAATGATGTACTGGGAGCAATGGAACAAGCTACTATAACAAAAGATATTGCAGCGAGACTGTGACAGAACGAGAATGCACAATATCCATGTTGAACAATCAGCAGTTTGGTGGAAGATTGGATCTACAGACTTGCATTGCTCTGTGCAAAATATGCACTGTGCAAATGTGTCGTGTACGCGTCCCACATTATTAGATTTGGGGGAAAATATAAAAATTTACATGAAGTGTTTTGCATTTATGGAAAATATCCAAACATAGATAAAATTTGATCTTTGCAGTTACAAATGGAATCGAAGGGATGCCTTAAAGGGCAAGTCTTGGCACAGAAAAGAAGACACAGAAGTCACCAGTTACAATGACTCACTCGCATTCGTGCTATCTATCAAAACCACTGCATAAAAACAAGCAGAGTGATTTATTTTACAAAGTGCCCAGTCTTTGGAAAACCAAAGAGATTTAGACCTTAGGCATTTAGACTTTTCTGTAATGCATATGATATTTTGTGACTTTTTGTTATGCCAGTCTTGTCTTGGCTTCCTATTAAGCTCTGCTTCTGGTCTATGAGAGAAAGAATTAGATTCTTTTCATTCCCTATAAATGATACATTAGATGCATGCAGAATGTACCTGCAGTGCACAAAAGTATGTTAAAGTGATACATTAGGCTTAATGTACACTTTATAAACTGTCCAAAAAAACCCCATTAAAAACAAAGCAAAGTGTGCAGGACTTTGCATGTTTGCAATGTCATGATTTATTTCAACTTAAAAGAAGAAACAGCCTAATTTTTGATAGTCTTTCCCTCTTATGCATGAGTTACATCCAGACAGACACACACACGCACAAACAAACTCACTTACCATAAGTTCTGGCTGACAGTGGATGTGTTATGAATCTAGACAGTAAAGGAGGTGTGCTTATTTTTTACTCCTTTAGGGCGGAGAGAGGGAATGATGAAAGGAGAGTCGTGTACCTGTGGGAGGTCAATATCGACACAACCCAGCTCAGAAAATGACTGGCCTGCGGAGCAGAGTAGTTGTTCAGGGAGAAGCCAGATTGACTACATGGTAGCAATGTAACAGTAATACTGTTCCAAGCCTAGAGGCTCCTGGTCACTGCCATCACTCCTCCATAGATCCCTGCTGAAGGTGCTTTGACATTTCATGGGGCAGCAGAAATGCAGCTATGACGGCTGCTTTTGAGTTGGAGACAAAAAAAAAGGTAAAGAAAAGTTTTAGAACTAGAGTCTTAAACAACACCACCGGTAATAATAAACTCTTGTATTCTTGTACAAGAAATTGTTCTGTCAGCCATGCCAGAGAAACGCAGTAGAAAGGTAGCAGGGGGCCTACAAATCAGGATCTGAATATAAACTGACACACATGACTAGCCAAAGTGCCCGGAGACATGCTATCCACAGTGCATGAAGAGAAAACAGTCAAATATGCTTTGATATACAAATATGTGTAAACTGCTGCAATTAGTTCAGTTTTTACACCAAAAGAGGCACATGCTTATTGAATTAGATAAGAATAATTCAAGAAAAACAGAGGACTAAATGACTAAATACAACACAAAGGATGTTGTGAAAGAGCAACCATGACAGCTGACAGAGGTGAAGACGGTTGCTGCTTTCACACATGACCTCACCAGCCTAAACAAACTCTGCTGTATTTGGCTTGTTGGTTTGGTTTGCTTGCACTGGGCTGGAAGCTACTGTGGACTAAACAATATGAGGCAGTTTATTTGTGATGCCAAAGCACACAGCATACATGCATCTTCTTTCCATCTTCATTTGACCTTGTTGATTACTTCATTATCAGGCTGGTGAGACAGGAGGCTGCAGACATGCTGGTTTCTCTTTGAGGCATAATCAAGTAACACAAAGTTTTTTAAAATAAAATGAAATGATATATAAAAGCTTGACTGGTTAATGCCTCATAAAATGTTTAAACAAGCTTTACGCAACACAGTACTAACAGTATAGTAATTCCAAGATCAGACTTTAAGACAGTCCAAAGAGTTATAGCAAAAAATAATATATAATATGTGTGAGTTACAGTATGTTTAGCAATTTATGTGAGAGCTTGACCAATGCAGGATTTTTAAGACTGATACTGGTACCGATAGCGATGTTTTGGTCTTTAAAAATCTGACACACTCCTTTCAGATCCACAAAACATAAATAGATTTTTTAAATTTCTTCTGTCTCTTCTTTACTTTTTAATAATACTCATACTGCTAAATATCGGCCGATAATAACAGTCGATAAGTTGGTCGCGCTCATATTTATGGATTACTGTACTTTGATTATTGCAAGCCATGAACTAAAAAACCTGTTTAAGTTCCCCGTCCTTTATTCAAGGCCAGCGTGAGCTGTACTTGCAAAAAACAACAGGAGGTTCTGTACAAGCTTCAGGATCCCATATTCATTATTTCACCACACCAAAAAACAAGCTAGACATTTCATTTACTCGGCAGGGCATGTTTTTGATCTGGGCTATCCATTAAAAAGCACTGCGTGTTCTACTTCCCTTTGCCACGCATACTGAGATGATGCATAGGTAACAGGTCAGACTTTAAGTGGATGCTGCTGTTTTTCCACTGCTGCACAACTCTGTCTGAGAGTGCATTGTGTTCACAGAGAGAATCACCTCACAGGATGCTGCTGCTGGCCCGCATGTGGTATCAAGCAAACACACTGTAAGCACACGATAGAATAAAAATAACAAAGAAATACACACAGAGTGGGACCAAGAGGACAATTGTGATGTGAGCTACACTGCGATTAAAATGTCACCCAGTGTACTTCTGCCGGGCTGTACAGAGTCTGACAGTGGCCTTAATTACAATGAAGTAATTGCAATTTGTTTTGATCACTCACGATATTGACCACGCTTGACAGACCAAGGGAGACAGTTACTGCTGCTGCCATTGATCAGTGACAGCAGGGTGGAAAAACATTTCTGTAAATGTCAAAGTGGAATCATTGGCAGTCTCTGAAGACTGTATGTGGGTGTTTGCATCTGTGCAGCAAAAGTCCAAAAAATACTTTTTGAAAAACTTGCTTGCACAAGTGTGTGTATGTGGGTAGTTGGTGTGCACAGATGTATTGGTTTGCTTTTAAAGTGCATATATAGTGTGTTGAAAATCAAAATATGTTTTTTTTATTTTTACATTTTTCTTTTGTGTACATGTTTCTGTGTTTGTGCAACTCCCCTGAAATTATTTATTTACAAAGAATAAAAGAGAAAAACAATCGAGTGTCTCCAAGTTAGTGTCCAACTACCAGCTATTATCCTTACACCATATATATATACATCAAACATATGGTTAATATGGCGTCTGACATAAGGTTAAGAATAAATCACTCTCAGACTGGCAGAAAAGATACTGATGCTTCATAAACTGAAATAATTTCAGTTTTTTTTTGTGCCTAATCTAAAAAAAAGAATTAACCAAGGACACTGTGTAGGAGGCAGAGATCATCAGCAGTCCTGCCTAAACTGTTGCCATGGGTGAATACCGGAAGAGGTTTGAAATTATAAAGCCATGTCATGGTGTCCGATTAAAAAGTGTAATTTACCAGTGCAAGCTTTTGATGTTATATGTTTACATTTGAATCTGGTCTTTCAGTTCAGTCATCACAATCGCACAATTTTTAAATCCTCTCTAAACAGGATCACTTGTGCCTTGTTTTACTGCTAACATGTCTTTCTGCAGAATGTAATAAGGCTCCATCATGGGACTGCTGGGACACAGTGCTGTGGCACAAGCAGCCCAAACATACAAACTACCGTTCCCCCTAATGACTAGCCAAGCCCTCTATATAACCATCTAAATGAAATTTGAGTGTGTAGAAGCTTTCTGTCATAAAACAAGAAGTGTTGCTCATTTGCCACACACACACACACACAAACACACACACATCCCAAAACCTCTTATCTTTTAAGAGCATGTTGAGAGTCGACCAAGGTTGTATTGTGCAGCTAGAAATTATCTCCAAAATGCACTTGTTTCCCTCTTTTAGGGCATTTTCACACAAATAGTCATTTACACTGGACCGAATTAGATGATACGTTTGTAAAATTTTAACTTTTTCCATGATTTGGTTTATTTTTCCATGGAAAACAATCCAAGTGAACTCCAAGCACTACAAAATGCATCATTACCCACTGCGTGACAATGTTCAATACACTTATTTAAAGAGAAGATCTCATCGCCGAGTTTTCTGGGATGCAAACATGTTAATCACCCTCCCATTGAAGTCAAACAATACATGGTGCTGTGCTTTCTCAAAGTAAGCCTTTGACCGCTCCATCATCATGTCACAGCACTGTGCTGCTAGTGACGTGTTGTGAGGGGGTGGTATCTGTGGTCAGTTTGTTCTTCAGTTCACCGATGGAGCGAGAAAACTTCTCCAGGGCCTGTCTGGTTCTGAGAGGATCTGTGGTCCGATTTTTAATAACGTTGTATAAAATAGCAACATGCACGAAGGCAGAATAACAAAATAAAATAAGAAAAGAAATAGATTCGTCTGATCCTTGTAAAGCTAGCTCATGTGCCTTACAAAATTTAATACAGTCCACAATCTGTGATTACCTATTTTTTTTCTTTCTTATTTTTTTTTTTTAGCAGCTCGTTGTCTTATTTTGTCAGATAAAAACCACAATTCAAAGCCAATTCCTTGTTGAGTCCAAGCTGTCTCTTCCAAAAAGCAGGTATGGGAAACAATCACGTGAATTCCTATTTACACTTGCCATTAGCTACTCTTCGTTGAAACCAAGTAACACAAAATCCCAGATTCTGTCTTTTGTCCGAGTGTGTTTTCGGAACATCTTTTGGATGATACAGTCCTGGTCTCTCAACTTTTTCCTCCAAAGCAGAAGAAAATGTTGAGCTAAGTAAATAACCCACTTCATTCATGCTAATGCTCGCCGCTAGCACCATATTGATTTCACCTTCAACTTTTTCACAGAAGGCTCCTCCTCTTGTTCACCAAAATACCCGCCTCTGGGCTGAACTAATTTAGCCCAAATGGTCAGCAAATCAAGGGGGCGTGTCCTGACACCAGCCACTCACTACTCTATGAAGATGAATAGTAGATGATGCTGCGGTGCATGTATATTATTGAAAAGTATAGGGAGGTATTAGCCCTTAGCATTTAAGCAATCTGTTCAAAGACGGTTTTAAATATATCTATATATATATCTATACCTCTACCTATCTATCTATCTATATATATAATTGAAAAGTATAGGAAGGTATTAGCCCTATCAGCCCATTTATACCAGCTGTCCCTGATTATAACATGTGCCAGGTCACTATGCATTATTCAAGCCAATATTAACTTAATATTAGGGTAGGAAAATTGCCAGGAACATACTTTTCCACAGTTAGATCCTTTGTGAAATGTGAATGTGATATGCAATGCAATACAACAGGGCTGTGTTTTCTTCCTGTTTAATAACATTAATTTATCTCCAATTTTGTCTTTTATACACATAATTATAGATAATAGTGGTAATAGTGTACTGTAAAATAAAATGCAATCAAGACAAAAAAGGAAATATGTTAAGGGTAAAATTTCACCAAGTAGGAGCTCAATGGCATACGCCTGGCAAATGTGGGGGGTCCAGAGGAACGCAGACCTGCCAATGAAAAAGCGACCACTGCAAATGCAAACACACACTTATGTCACTTAACCTAAATATGATTTTTCAGTGAATACAGTGATTAACCCCCCTGACCCGAAAAAACCCACGTTAATTTACGCTGTTTTAAAAAGTCTAACATTTTATGGTACATATCAGTTTTTAAATCTATGGCTATATTCATTGCAGTCATCAGTAATGTGAGGTACCCTGAGGTATGCAGACTAGCTGAGGATTCTCTCAACACCTCAACACCTTTGGATCCAGAACAAAATTTGGCTCCAAATTAAAATTGAAATATTCTTGCAGAAGCTCAATTTGAGGTCACATCTATTTAAAAATCCATCTATACTCGAATCCTCATCCAGTCCAAACCAAAGGTTCGCTCGAGTGAGTGGCTCCAAATGCAGACACAACAAGACGCAGGAGCACAGTGGACAATGGAATTTATTTTAGTAACGGCTGAGCAAAGAACTTTTGGCTCAACTAAAAGGGGCAATCTGGGAGGTAGTGGGTGGAGCGAGGAAGGAGGGTCCTAAGAAACTGGGTCACGGGTGAATGAGAAGATTTTTGCAGGTCTGGGTTTGAGGCTCTGAGAAGGGGAGGTCCGTAAGAGTTACCAGAGAGTCTGGGTGTAGGGCATGCTGAAGGGCAGGCAGGCGAGCAGGCTGGCAGGCAAACAGATGACGAGGTGCAGCAGGAGAACAGGTGAGTAGGAACCGTGAGAAAAGACCATCTTGCTGTCGAAATAATGTTCAAATAATGAACTGGTGAGGAGTGATGGGTTGGACCGGTTTAAGAAGCCTTTCTGATTGCTTGCTGATGAGACCCAGGTGTAATGTAGGAAACTCCACCCAAATGGGGAGTGACATAAAACCAGCAGCCACAGGTGGAAAAACCCCGGACACTCCCAAGGACCATGACAGTTGGACAAAGCCCAAATTCTGTAAAAAATCGCCATGTAAAATTATAAAATACATTTTTAAGATATACTAACAGAAATATGTCTGTGAAGGTTCTCAGTCATCCAGGTCATCGTAGTCTAAGGAGCTGTAAGGAAAAGGCGTCTGGACTTCTTTATCCCAGTTTACTTCAGACCCAGCAACACACTCAGGCAAAAACTGGTTCATCCTAAAGACAAAACTCCCAAACACAAACTCAACAACATGGTGTATGCTGTACAGTGTAGCGAGGAATGCGCAGAACTCTACATTAGAGAGACCAAACAGCCACTGCATAAACGCATGGCACAGCATAGAAGAGCCACCTCCACGGGACAAGACTCTGCCGTCCATCTGCATCTAAAGGACAAAGGTCACTCTTTTGAGGATGCCAATGTTCACATTTTGGACAGAGAAGACAGATGGTTTGAAAGAGGAGTGAAAGAAGCCATCTATGTCCACTGTGAACGGCCATCTTTGAACAGAGGCGGTGGTTTACGACACCAACTGTCTGCCATCTATAATCCAGTTCTGAGATCCCTGCCCAGACGCCCTAACGCCCACTCACATCCTGGGCCATCTGTCCTCTGGAATTCACATGATAGGGTGAGGCCAGGTTTCACAATGAGTTCACCTGAAACCATGGCTGATTGAGACCCGCACCCGTT
>VUQR01031755.1:24383-35351 GCA_015108515.1 Hemichromis elongatus | reverse complement strand
AGATACTGCGCAGGACCCTCAAGCTCACAGGCCTCTGGTAGAGGACCCGAGCTTGAAGGATTGACCGCCAGCAGGGGCGAGTGGGGAATTTTTATATATATATATATCACCCCACAGGAAAACTATTTACTTGTCTGAAGCCTTTGACATTGATGCTTGGAGGGACTTTCTGTTTTTCTCTGTGTGACTGGCAACAAAAAAATCTGTTGACAGGAGAGTAACCCAACTGGTTTTGAGTCATTATTTAGTGTTGCATTATAGCCATGCAACATTCTTTGTATCATCAGATAAGTTGAAAACATGATCGTTATGATCCTTTTGCACTGCACTGGTTGCTTGTTCTGTACACTAAAAAAAAAAAAAACCTTCTTATTTTTCATGTTTTCAGTCTTGACTAAAAAAAAGGATTTTGAAATTATATTTTATTTTAACAAATCTATAATCATTAGCAACTGACAAGAAAGGATTGAAGTGACACAAAGGCAAACTGAAAGCATAAATACAACTGTATCAAAATAATCAGCTGTTGAAAATAGACATTTGATTTATGTACAGATTTTACATCACAGCGTGTGCCAGGTGGATATTGAAATATCTTGCAGCTATTTTACAAAAGCTGTTAGACAACATTATTGAGATGTAGTTAACCTTTCAGAACAGCCAGGATCCATATCCATGTTTATGTCTGCTTTTGCTGCTTTTCTCTTTGACCTCTTCTTCACCACCGCTACTGTTACAATTACTGCAACCACCAACAGCACCACCAGTACTGCTGCCACAGCATATGTAACAACATCAAAGGGTGCTGGTGGAGCACTGGTGGTTAAACTCAAAAAGACCTCTTGTTTAAAAATGCATTCCAGAGACTCTGTCCACTCTTTATGAATGTCATCTTCTCCAGTACCTTTCTCATCATAATCTATATCATAATCCGTATAATCCGTATAATTCTCTGGAAAATCCAGGGTTTTTACAACAGCACACACGTACATCCCTCCATCTGACGTCTTCACGTCGTTGATAGTCAGCAAAGTTCCATCCTCAGATAGAATCACTCTGCCTCGTAGATCTCTAGGGACGAGAACAGTTTCGTCCTGTGAGTCGTGGATGATCTCATACTGCCCTGAAAGTCCATAGCGGTGCCACTGCACTATTGCTGAACCATCTTGGCCAAAACCGCACATCAGGGACACATTTTTACCTTGATCAGAAATTTTTTTTTGGAGTTTGTTTTCAGGGCAAAGAATCAATGTATAACGCATCTCACGTGAGGGGGAGATGCACGAATAGTCTCCAATGTAGTCTGTAGAGATGCTAGGTATAACCAGTGAGAAGTCAACATCTGCTATGTGCATCTGACTGTCCCATGTGTTTTTATCAATTCTTTCCAGTGGAGTCTCCCATGCCTGCTCACCCTCATCAACAGAACAATTTAGAACCACTCTGTCCCCCAGTGAGACAAAAATGTCCTTACTCTCATTCTCATCTGGTGGATGTAGGCTTTGGAAACTAAGACAGTTGATACCTTTCATCACAAGACACTTAAAGTGTGTGGTTTTCTGTAAAATGTTGTTGAACACAAGCAATGCACCGTTGTCTCTTACATCTACAAGACCTGCAAGCTCCTTCACCAGAGGCTTCAGTGAAACACTGCTATCCAGGAAGAGTTTGGGCTCATAAGACGGATGCATTTCATAGTACCAGCGTACAGATGTTCCCTCAGAGCCAGCGGCACTGCTATTGCACAAGATCTCAGTCCCTTTACCGTCTTTACTTACAATTATGTCTTCAGATTCAACCTGTTCCTTACACACAGTGAGCTGCTGTTTCTTCTGGGTAATTATTGTCTGGTTCTTCCAACATTCCCTCGTATAAATCCCAGAGTCCAAGTGAGTGAGGTTACTGATTTGAAACCCGAGCAGGTTGGGATCATCATTGATGTGGGTACGACCCTGTAGGTCTGCAGGTGGTATGTTGGGCATGTTCTTGTTTGAAGAGTTGCCAAGCAGCTGCTCTCCCTCTGAAGCAGATCTATAAACAACAATATAATCCATTCCGAAACAGTATCCCATCTCAATAACGTCGCCCTCTGCCCTGACAGCAGGTTCTGGGTTGTCACTGTAGACGTTTTGAAGGAGGAGAAGAAGGAAAAGCAGGAACTCTGTAAACCTGATGCAGGTCATGTTGTCTGTTTCTCCCAGGTGACGCTGAAAAGTGCAAAGCCTGTTTCACTTTGGTGTGACACTTTTGTCCCGCCTCCAGCCAACATCAGTTTCCTCCTCTTCCCCATTCTTCATAAATGCATTCTCAGCCTCAGAGCGACAGGCATAAAACACGCAAACTTTCACACTGTTATGCACATACAAAGAGAGATGCATACACGCACATACATGTAAGTTTGCTCTATGGGCAATAAAAGCAGGTGGAAAAAGATTTACAGTTATGAAAGTCATTTATTTGATTTTGACAAGCCTGAGTCAACAAGGTTAAAGGAAAGACAGGGGACAGAAAATAAAAAGCTACAATCCTGGTTGCTCATTAACAGTGTTGATGTGTAGTTGGACAGGTTTTCACTCAGCTGTGGGTGCGGTCTGTCGCTCTTGAGGGAGTGTTCTTTTCACACAAGCTTGATTGCACACTTTCAAATGCTTGTACTGCAAGATTTGTGTACCATCATACTCCTATTGAGTGAGCAGAGTAATCTGAACTAAATCTAAATGTATCAGGTAACCTGTAGTAACAGGTAAGGTTTCTGCTTCATAGCAGCTCTCTTCATTTTTTGTCACTGTGAAACAGCATGAAACATGAATCCATTGCTTTATCAGTTTATTATTGTGAGGGGGGAAAATAGCAGTTGTGTCTTGTTTTATCTTACCCTCAAGTTAAGTTAAAAGTGTTAAATGTGTTAATTGTCACAAGGGCGGAACGGCCTCAGACGCAGACCAGCCGAATTCAGAATAAAAGTCACGAGTTTTAGTTACAATAACAGGCTAGAGAATCACACAGACAAATAACTACCAGGGCTGTACTAACTGAAGTTACGATCCAGCAAAGAACTCCACTGAACCATCATCTTAGTGACTTAGGCAAACAGGCAGCCAGACAGATCCACGGAAGATGGGTGATTACACAGGGTGCGTGGGCCAAGGGCAGGAGCCCAGGTGAGCTCTGCCCAGGCAGACAGGAGAAGAAGGAGGGAGAGAGACAAACACAAAACAACATGTGGCCTGCAAACTAGGTAAGCCCAGGAGACACAGCTACCAGGACATTAATACATAACTGGTTTGTTTGCTTGACCAGTCCTCTGCCTACTAATTAAAAACAATCAAACTTTGACCTGCTATCATCCAGCAAGCCACAGCTATGATGTCACTTATTGTATTACTGCACTCATCAGTGATCAGGTCTATTAAGCTGATGAATGGCGGAGCTCTGAAATTCAACACTTCTCACTAGCAATACATTCTTAAAAACTGCATCTGCAGCATACAACGTGAAGCTGATTTTCTATTTTACAGCAGTGTAAAGTTAATAAAACAATGACAGGGCTTATCTTTGCATGTGCTGTATAAATCTCACGATAAAGCAGTCTCTATCTTTTGAAACCTTTCTTTCACAGTGTATCAGGTTGTAAATGTCATTGTTTGTTTCTCTACGTGGAGGACAAAGTATGATCATATCAAATGGGAAAATCCCATACCTGTGTGGAAAACAGGTGGTGTTGGTTTTATGGAAATATTGATGTCTATAAGACAAGAACAGGTCTGGTCAGTTTGGACAAAGATAAGCAAAAGCGACTGACTTTCCCAGGATCCCATCATTAGGAAAACTGATAAATGATGTTTTCTCTCAGGGAAGCTGGTGTCTAAAAGATGCAAATTGGCCCAGCAGGTACAGATGAAAAACAAGAATCTCCACTTTGTCTCTGATGTCGCTGTTTTTCTTCATGTTGTGGTGATTGTAACTTGGTTACAGCTTTGTCTTTTTAACATTTGTTCTTCCCTATAGCACCACTTTCAAACAATAGAAAATAACGGTAATATAGTTCTGTTTTAAGTGTTGGCACGCCACACACAAATTAGACATTTATCACTAGAGCTTGACAGGAATCAACAGAGTCTCTGTTCCATTTAATCAGCAGGTCCGTGTGTCTCTTTATTTTGGTTTAATCATTTTTCTAAATCCCTGTTTATGTTTTAAATTCCTCGTTCCTGCTGATACAAGAGAAGCACTGTAGCAAAGAAGGTTAGATAAATGAATGCATAGCTCAAAGTCAGTGAAACAGTTAACAGGTTGACTGGAAATAGAAGAAGACTGAAAGGGACTGTTTACTCTGCAGGATGAGGCTCACTTGTTGATTTGATTCCCTGCTCAAGAGAGGAGTTCCTTCCCATGACGCTCTTGGGGATTTAAAAAAAATAAAAACCACTGTTACTGCATTTGTGCTTGGACACCAAAGTTAACAAGCCCACAGGTGCACTCTGGTGACCAGCTTATTCCTGTGAGAATACTGGGTTATACAAAAGAACCAATCTCTTTTCCTTTGAGATATCACTATCATCTGTTTACTACTATATGAACATAGATACTCACTTAGCAGCAGCAGCAGTTCTGGTGTTTCTTAGAGAACAGCTTGCAGAGCTGGTGATCAAGCATCATGATTAAGCACCTACTGCAAGGAAACTCCTGTGTGTTCAGCCTGGCACCGATTACATTCATTAGAGTCCCACACGCTGCAGGGTTTTAGAAGCACACGAACAACTGTTTGAGATACAGATTTGGGGCAAAATAATTAGCTTTAGCACATGAAGTAAAACCGCACACTTCTACCCTGACCTGTATTTAAAAAAAAAAAAATCTTAAGTTTCAGTTGAATTTATTGCTAGCTGCCTTCATTTGCAATACCAGTTATGGACTCTGTGTGTCGCTGTGGAACACCACACAACAAAGGCTGCACACTAAAAAAAACAGAAACGATCACTTTCTGTGACGCTACTAAACGTAATTCATTTTGCAAATGTTTTCTTAGTCTTTCTAAAACTTATTTACACATTTCTTAACAATAAAATGTCATTATTATGATAAATGAGTTGGAACACCACATGATACACTGCTAACAGTACAGTGGGACCGCTTGTCTATTTTATGTTAGCTGGCATGCTTTGTACCCAGGCTAGGGTTAGTGCTGGGCCAGTAAAAAAAAAACAACCTGGATTTAACTGAAGTCAGAAAGCTATAAGCAGACATAAGTTTACATAAGTTTACATTTATATCTATTAGGATTGAATGTAACCTACAGCCTGATCCCCAGTCAAACACAGTGCATTACTGTAAACTTTGCCATAATATAACAGCCTAGTACTTTCATGCAACCTTTGAATAATGCAAAATTATCCTTAAATATGTTTTTCAAACCTTTCACATTATGATTACCTTTGAAAATAGTCTCAAATTTTCCTGTCCTCTGTTTCTTACTCTCTTCTTTTTTGAGCTTTTTGAAACATTAGAAATTATCTTCTAAACATGGACTCTGTTTATGTTCACTCATCTTCTTTAGCACTAACCATAACCAGAGGTGGGTAGTAACGAGTAACATTTGCTCCATTACATTTACTTGAATAAGTTTTTCAAAACAAAACTGTACTTCTAAAAGTACCTTTATTGCACCATAGTTTTTCTTGAGTACATTTGTGAAGAAAAATTGCTATTTTTACTCCGCTGTATTTGGCAATATTGGACTCATTACTTTTTAAAAAATAATTAATTTCACACATTATATAATGCTACAAATAATGGATCATGCATAGAGCTACCTGTAACTCTTTCACCAATCAGATGTAGCCATGCAGTCACATGACCAGTTATAAACTGTGGCGGGCAGAGCGGTTCAAGCCTTTCAAATTAGCAGATACACAGAAAAAAGAAATGCATCAAAACATGACAGAGGCTACTGTCTCTGCTAGAATTGAAGAGGACGAACACCCTTGGCCTCGTGAACAAAGCATGTTTCATTTAAAAGCAGTACCAAAGAACAGCTATATAACACGGTGTCTTCAGTGGGAGCCAAAACAAACCGACATTTCAGTGTGAAAAAACATCTAACCTAAGGAAACATGTCTTGGTAAGTTTACTCTAAATCTCTTTTTAGCTGTGCTTAGGTGGATGTCAGTCTTATGTTACAGCAGCTGTGTGAAGCTCGATTCCTCGAGGAAAGGTGTTCTGCAACTTTTTGATGTGTCCCTATTCCAACACACATGTTACATGGCTGAATTGCCACCTCAGGATGCAGTCAAGAGTCTTGATATAGACCTTATAATTTTATTCCGGTGTGTTGCAGTGAGGACATGTTTAGAAGTTTTAGGATACTGACCCTCAAGTACTTTAGCTTAACACCCGTGGGTTAAAGGATCACAGCCTTAGGCCTTGCCCACAAAAATGAAATGATTTATTTAAAAAATGCGCATGTCCAGAATCACTCCCTTTCTCTGCTAGAAACTACATTAGTAATTAAGATGTTTTAATATGTTTCTTTTCTCAAGAAGTGACTTTTTGTCCCGACTCCTTCTTCAATGAACTGCAGTTATGAGGTGTAGAAGTTTATAACTAAGAAGAAAGGCTAAACATTTTTTTGAAGGAGAATCTATTGGCTAACACTGCTTAGCCTCGCATACGTTCTTATTTTGAACTGAAACTGGAATTCATCACAAACTGTTTGTGCAGGATATGAATGACAAGATTTTGCTTTTCAACAAGAGTCGGTGAAAAACATCTCCAGTGTGATCAAATTTTTATGCCAAACATCCGCAGCTTGGCAGTCTATACAGCACTATAATGCCCAGACCTAATTCTTTTGAAAACCATACACCTTTCCACAGGTCTCAACTTCATCAAACATCACCTAGACACAGATCTGGAATAGGCCAGCACAAACAGCAGCCTACCTGACGAATATGACATCTTTGGATCCATGGGGTCAGGAAAGCCAGAAGCAGGGGAGCTGGAGAGGTACCTTTCATGTCCATTCACTGGAGGTGTGGATCTACTGCATGGCTTTCCTCACATGAAGAAGCTGTCAATCAAAATCAATGAATCTGGAGCTTGTGAGGGACTTTTTAGTCAGGCAGGACTCCTGTTCACTACCATACAGTTACAGCTTCACAGCAAGAACCTTGTGCCATCACCTTACTGAGTGAAGAAATTACACAATTTTGCTAAATATGCAGAAATAGATAGCGAGCCGCCTTGTATGTATATATTTTGGAGTTGCCTCATTCTAATGTTCTCTCTGAGGCTGCTGTGCCATTTGGAGTAAAAGTGACTACAAAGTAAACAGCATATCTTGTTACTGAAAATGGTTTGCATTGTTCATATTTTTATATTATTTAGTGTAGGTATTCTTTAAATAAGCTTTATGTTGTGAAAAACTGTAATATGGAAATTAGAATTGTTGTGCCTTAATTTGTTAATGTTTTTACATATATTCTATTTGAAAATACTAAAATTTGTGTATTTATTTATTTTTGTTTGTTTGATAGCATTAATTTAAAAAAGGTAAAAAATAAATCAGACATTACTATCAGTTATTCAATACTTGAGTAATCTTTTCACCAACTACTTTTTTACTCTTACTTGAGTCATTTTTTTGGATGACTACTCTTCAATTTTACTTGAGTAATATTTTAAAGTAAAGATATGGCCTAAACCCATATCGTGCAGAAACAATACATATCATGATATATTCTTTTCTTCTGTATATTGTATTTTCCGCTTCCTTTAATTTGATCAAAAATCATCTGTGCGCCTTATAATCCGGTGCATCTTAAGTATGAATTTGCTCAAAAATCTGTCAAAAATGTTTTAGCACAACTTTGGTAAGCTATGAAGCCGCACCACTTGATGGATTGTTGGAGCATTACGACTACCATAGTCAGGAGCCTGGCGGAGTAATCTGGGTCCAAAACTCCGTCAGATCCCAAAGTCAAACGAACACTGAGGCATCTTTGAGAGTTAAAAACTGTCTAAATTCTTTCATCTTTAATAAAATGATCAGCGTTGCTGCTTTACCAGGTGTAATTATAATAACGTAATTATGTTTAACACCCAGGCATCCATGAAAACAGAATTTATTAAATTTAACGGAGTTAGAAGTTAGCAGGAAGTTAGTTTGCTATAGTTTCCTAAACATGATATACCATGTTCTGACTGAGAGATTTCTGAAAACATTAAAATGTACTTCTCTGCTATTAATTCCAACATAAATGAAGACAGAAAACTAAACAGCAATGACGTTTGTAGGGTTATTGAAGTTGGGCTAGCTGGTATATAATGATGTGCTACATGATCGCTAGTGACACAGCTATGTTAGCATAACATAAACACAGTGAAGCTGGAGGATGAATGCTAACTTTTTTCCACTCGATAAAAAATTAACAGGAGGGTTCCTGATGGTTGGGGACAAATGAAATTGCATGGCAGGATGCTGTAAATGGACCAAACTTCAGTCACAATATGAGGTTAGTCATTAATATACTGCAACAACATGGGAATAGAGCAGTGCTTCTCAATTATTTTCTGTTATGGCCCCCCTAGGAAGAGAAAAGCATTTTGTGCCCCCCCCCACACACACACACACACACAACTATAAATAGTATCATTCGTCTATATAAGTACACCTCTGTTTAACACTTTATCCAATGCTACCTCATGTGATGCTAACAGTGCTCGCTCATTTACTGAAGTAGCATTTACAAAACGGCATGATTGTTGGCAATATTTGGAACGTTTTCGCTGAAAAAACTCTTGTATTGGGGTGGGTGTAGGTCACACATGCCCCCCCCCCTAGTACCAGACCATGCCCCCCCGGAGGGGGCGCGCCCCACTATTTGAGAAGGACTGGAATAGAGCAACTGTGAGAAAATTCAACATTAATGGATCAATGGTATGGCAGTGGAGGAAGCGCAGTTTTTGGCTTTCCTCATATTCCAACACGTGCTTCGGCTCTTCGCTATTACTGCCGCCTGGCATAATTTGCAGATGATACTGCTGGCAGCCGCTGCGGTGCTTTCGACCAAAACAGGCGCAGCTTGATGACACCATCAACATGCGCTATTGCGGTAGAGCAGTATAGTCAAAATCTCTACTGTTGGCCCATTTCATATCGTTTCTACCGTATACTGTTTTTAATTTATCAGTGAGAGTACAGCAATCATCACCTCAGTGTAAAAAAAAAATCATATCATCAGTGTATGAACTCACAAATGTAGTAGATTCCTGGGTGGAGAGTGCTGAAACTACTGAAATGGCCTTAAGGTAACGTACAAAGAAGAGTAAAAAAACCTGACTGACAAATATGCTTGCCTCACTTTTTCCTTGCCTTTTTTTCTATCAGCTGGCACCGCACATAAGACACAATCACACACGTAACCACACACAAGCATAAATGAGGCCAACATTGTAGGTTTATATGAAGGCTTCCTGGAGTAGTTTAAATCAGGCATTAAGGTCTGACTCAGACTTGGCAGAACTACAGTGTAGTAGCCAACCTTGCTAAAAGTGACAGTGTGGTGATGGCTGCAAGTCAAATAAGTCAAGTTCATCACTGCAACAAATGAGACAGAATTTAGAAGTGCTTAAATGTGAATTGTGTAAGAAGACTGGAGTGTCGTACTATAAAGTACTTAATGTGTTGTTTCATTATTTATTAGTAGTGTATCATTAATATTATATTTATTATGAATTATTTCAGACTATAGTACTAATGAAACCATGTAATCAACAAATTAGCTGCCTTTAATTATTTAATCACAATGACCTAATCGATATTCTTACATTATTAGATAAAGTTTAAAAAAAAAAGTATAAAAACAGTTTTCTCTTGGTAGACAACTGGTGGAAATAGCTACACATTTGATTTATGTACAGATTCTACAGCACAGCACATATCAGGTGGATATTAAATCACCTTGGAGCTATTTTACAAAGACTATTAAGCAATATCATTCAGATAGAGTTAACTTCTCAGTACAGCCGGGATCCATATCCATTTTTACATTCGATGTCACTTCTCTCTGCAATGGCAAAGTCTTTGCTTTTTTCTTTATTACTACCACTGTGACAATGACTCCAACAACCACCAGCAGCAGCACCACCAGTCCTACCCTTACAGCATATGCAGTAGCATTAAAGGCTGCTGATGGGGTGCTGGTGATATAAACAGATGATGTTACAGGGATGACATTTCTACTTTCGTTTCTCTTGACTAATATGGTCAGAACGATCTCCTGCTTAAAAATGCATATCGGTGGATTGATCCACGTGTGTTTGTTGCTGGTTTCATCTTCTCCAGTACCTTTCCCATCATAATCTTCATCATGATCCATAGAATTCATTTGCTCACTTTGTTTTAAAACAGTACACACATACATCTCTCCATCTGACATCTTCACGTCGTTGATAGTCAGCAAAGTTCCATCCTCAGATAGAGTCACTCTGCCTCGTAGATCTTTAGGGACGAGCACAGTTTTGTCCTGTGAGTTGTGGATAGTCTTATACTGTCCTGTAAGTCCATAGCGGTGCCACTGCACTCTTTCCCAATCATCTTGGCTAATGTTGCACATGAGCGAGACATTTTCCCCTTGACCAACAACTTGATAAAAAACAGATTCTTTGGGGCAAAGAAACAATGTATAACGCATCTCACGCGAGGGGGAGATGCATAAATAGTCTCCAATGTAGTCTCCAGAGATGGCAGATATAACCAGTGAGAAGTCTCCAGCTAATGTATACATTTGACTTCCCCTCGTGTTACCATCAATTCTTCCCAGTGGAGTCTCCCATGCCTGCTCACCCTCATCAACAGAACAATTTAGAACCACTCTGTCCCCAAGTGAGACAAAAATGTCCTTACTCTCATTCTCATCTGGTGGATGTAGGCTTTGGAAACTAAGACAGTTGATACCTTTCATCACA